>JAFLJL010016320.1:28649-39181 GCA_018398815.1 Conus ventricosus
AAAGGGAGCTCTGTACTAACCGATGATAATCAAAAAAAAATACGTACTCACTACATACACTACTAATACTACGACGACGACACGACGACGACGACAGACTATTTACTACTACGACTACGACTACTACATACTACTACTACTATGCTGCTGCTACTGCTACTACTACTACTACTACTACTACATACCATAAATATTAGCAACAACAATAATAATAATATTAGTAATGATACTAATACTAATAGTATAATAACAGTAATAATATCAACAATAATGATAATAACAACAACAATAAGGATGATGATGATGATAACAACAATAATGATGATGATGATGATGATGATGATGATGATGATGATGATGATAACAATGATGATGATGATGATGATGACAATAGAATCTGAGCATCAAGCGCTGTACTGTCCACTTTTGGTTCAGTCACGACCAGGTCCATCTGCCCGGACAGCGTTCATCGATCACTTTCCCTTTTGGCAGCATCTCGCTCGACGGTGGAGCGTGACATTATTCTACCTCCAACCCCGCGCAGACAAAAATGGCGACTGCTAGCACTCGTTCGTGAAGTTTACACGAGATTTCGTGACGTCAGTATTGTCTGCTGGCTACCTAACACGTGACCAACACTCCGTGGAAACCTCCGCCATTTTTTTGTTTGTTTTGTTCATCTCCCTGATTTCTTTTTTTTTTCCTCACTGAAATGCACCAATTCGTAGAAAAAAGGGGGAGTACTGCTTAGGACAACAACGACGGTGAATTAACGGACATGAAGCCACGCAATTGACCGCATTCTGTCCATTTTCTCGCACGACAAGCGTCGGGGCTATTTACTTCTTGATTACCCTCGACATTTAGTCACATGAGAAAACCAGACCAGTCAGTGCATCGAACGTTGTTTATGCTTGATTACCACTTTCCCTGCGCAGTCCATAGAGCGCATGCGCCGACAGTTTGCGGAAAAGCTTTCGATGCCAAGGCAGAGTCACAATCTGTCAAAAGATTGATCACTCTCATCACATGCGGCGAGAAAAATGCGAAAGCAAAAAGCGGCCTGTATTGGCCGCTCCCACGAAGGAACGATGGCTTCCATTGTCTTCCCACAATGCCTCTGATTGCCGTTCCGCAGGGCACACGTGCCAAGGGAGTTCACCCCCTGCTGCTCTCCTGCCAAAGGGAGGTCACTGTTAGGTCACACGTCATGGGCGGGCAGCCCAGTGCAATGAGAATGGCCACGGAACAAAGTTCTCAAGCAAGTCGGGACTAGCGATGCTGTGTTTCTTTTCCTCCTACGCTTCCTCTCAACATTTAGTCATTTTTTCTCTCTCTCACTTTTTTCTTTTCCAAACTTTCATAGAAACTGGCTGAAAACAACTATCCTTAAGATTTGTAACTTTCCTTCAAAAACTGGAATTACCTGCACCTGGTCTTGAGAAATGGAAAAAAAGTCACTGTAGTTGATTCTCTGTCTGTTTGTCTGTCTGTCTGTCTGTCTGTCTGTCTCTCTCTCTCTCTCTCTCTCTCTCTCTCTCTCTCCTCTCTCTCTCTCTCTCTATCTCTCCTCTCTCCACACACACACAACATACACACCACATACGCGGGCGCTCGCGCGCGAGCACGCACACACACACACACACACACACACACACACACACACACACACACACACACACACCACACACACACACACACACACACATATTATATATATTATATAATATATAAATATATATATATATATATATATATATATATATATATATATATATATATATATATTGCTCGAAAACAAGTTTGTAGGGTGGTTTTTATTCCATTTTAAAATCCTATTTTAAACTGTTTATAATATATATATATGTTGTGTGTGTGTGTGTGTGTGTGAGACTGTAATTGATTCTCTCTCTCTCTTTCTCTCTCTCTTCCCTCTCTCTCCCTCTCTCTCTCTCTCTCTCTCTCTCTCTCTCTCTCCTCTCTCTCTTCTCTCTCTCTTCCTATATATATATATATACATATATATGTGAGACTGTAGTTGATTCTCCTTTCTTTCTCTCTCTTCTCTCCTCCTTCTCTCTCTCTCTTCTCTCTCTCTTCTCCCCACTCTCTCTCTCTCCTCTCTCTCTCTCTCTCCCTACGCCTTTTCTCCTAATGCGTTTGAGCAGCTTTCAAGCCCTGATCGGCGTGACGCAGACAAAGTGTTAGACATCTTTTAAAAGACATGATCACTGCTCCCCCTCCCTCCCTCCCTCCCTCCCTCCCTCTCTCTCTCTCTCTCCCCTCTCTCTCTTCTCCTCTCTCTCTCTCTCTCTCTCTCTCTTATTTGGTGGAGCGGATTTGCGGCATTTTAATGTCATATGGACTGGAGTGTTATTCCGCTAAAACCAGTGACAACATCTTTAGCATCAGCACCGCAACTGCGCCGATGCTGCTACTATTGCGCTTCCTTCTGTTGCTATTGCTGCTGCTGATACTTATATTGCTATTGTTACAGTTGCTGCGGTTGTTGCTGCTTGCTGCTGCTGCTGTTTCTACCACCACTACTACTACTATAACTACTACTACTACTTACTGCTACTGCTGCTGCTATTACTGCTATCACTTCCAGTGCTAGTACTATTACTACTGCTGCTGCTGCTACTACTACTGCTATTGCTGCTGCTGCTGCTATTGCTGCGTTTGCCTTTGTTACGATTACTGCTGCTACGGCAACTACTATTACTGCCACTGCTGTGGCCGCTATTGTCACAATTGCTGCCACTGCTACTACTGCTACTGCTACTACTGTTACTGCTGCTACTACTACTACTACTACTACTACTACTACTACTACTACTACTACTACTACTACTACTGCTACTACTACTACTACTGCTGCTGCTGCTGCTGCTGCTGCTACTACTGCTACTGCTACTGCTACTACTACTATTACTACCGCTGCTGCTACTACTGCTACTAATACTACTACTACTTGCTACTACTACTGCTACTACTGCTACTGCTACTACTGCTACTGCTTACTACTGCTTACTGCTACTACTGCTGCTGCTGCCGCTGCTATTACAGCTGCTACCACCATTATTGCTACAACAACATCCACAATTAATGCTACTACTACTATTACTATGCTGCTGCTGCTAATAAGCTACTGCCACTAGTATTTACTACATTATCTACTACTACTACTACTGCTACTGCTACTACTACTATTGCTAATACAGCTACTATCACTTCTATTACTACAATGACAACATCTACTCCTGCTCCTCCTCCTCCTCTTACTACTATTACTACTACTACTACTACTACTACTACTACTACTACTACTACTACTATACTACTACTACTACTACCACTACTACTACTAGTGCTGCTGCTAATACAGCTACTACTACCACTACTACCGCTGCTACTGTTACTGTTGTGGTTAATGCTGCTGTTGCTGTTGTGGTTAATGCTGCTGTTGCTGTTGTGGTCAATGCTGCTGTTGCTGTTGTGGTTAATGCTGCTGTTACTGTTGTGGTTAATGCTGCTGTTGCTTCGACTACAACCACTGCAGCAACTCATACCACTGCTGTTGTTATGTGGCAGACGTATCCTTTAACTAAGTCATGGTTTTCTTAAACAAAAACCCCGTTCGCGTATTTTTTCACACCACCCCACACACAACACACACACCCACCACGAAACGCACGCAGCAGCACGCACGCCCCCGCACGCAACAACCACACCCCCCACACACAAACCACACACCACCCCCCCGCACGCAGCACGCCGCAGCAAGAGCACGCACGCACGCAGCACGCCGCACGCACGCACGCTCGCAGAAACAAAACCACCACACACAAAAAACTCACACCCCAAAGGTAACGAATGCCAGCGGCCGCAGCTCGGGTGTTCCGAGTGTTCTACGTCGTTCCTTGGTCAAGAATTTTCTACCGGACTATATGTTGTGTGTTTTTTTTTCTTTCCCCACCAAAAGTACATGTGTCATAGTGCCTCCAAATTTATTACCCCCAGCTTTTTGGAATCGAGAAAGAAAAAATGAAAGGGGGCAAGAAAATGAGGCCAACGAGATGAGTGCGATCTTCGAAATGTCTGTAATGTGGTAAAGATCAAAACGATCGACAGAGGCCCCCGGTGATACAAATTTTATAAAAGTGTTTCGGCTAAAGGGTTTTTTTTTAATGAGTTTTTATTGTTAAAAAAGTGAAATGCCTCTGCGTTAGATTAAAAAACCTCAGCAAAATTCGACAAGATGTTGCATCAACACAAAAAGACAACAAAGTCACAAAAAAAAAGGACAGTGACACCCAGACAGAATATACAAAAAAAGAAATGAAATAAAACACCAGTTTTGAAAAAAAAAAATATGTAAACAAGTTTTTCCGATGTTGTAAAACTTAAAGTAAAGAAATTCACCATACAGTGGACGTCAGGTGCCAAAAACAAATGACGTAAAACAGGCTGAAAAAAAAGATATCACGTCACGAGAAAGATCCTGGTTCAAGTGTCGAACCCATATCATACTGTCCAAAGAACAAAAAGTACGGGAAAACACCCACCAAACAAATAAAAAGAGTTCCCCCAAACCTTCCACCCTCACCTGTAAAGAGCATTTAATTCTCAAAAAAAAATAATTCGGAGAGATATAAAACTGGCGCAACTCCGTTTCCCCCAAAAGTTTTGATGCCCGGGATTCTGTTTTAAAATGGCAAGGGAAAAAAGACTAGGTTTGGGGTATGGCTTGACGTTGAAAAACGTAAAAAGTGTTTACAAAAAAAGGGGTTTTTGGAGAATACTCTGTTGGACAATACAGTGGATCATAAGAGCCTTTGTACCCCTGTGGGTGTAACGATCTAAAAACAAAAAGACACCAGGAAACATCAAAAAACTTTGTAAAGCTCGTTCAAAGTTGAGGAGAATATCCCAAAGTTTATCATCCACCCGGGTCGCTCCTACCAGATTTCGACCTAAACACAAAACGTGAAATATTCACCCCCATTTTCTGTCTAGTCTTCATGGGAAAAGAACGTATCGTTTGTTCTCATGAAAATGTCAGCAACAAGGCCCAGTACATGCGGGACAACTCCACCCTTCAAACCGAGGCTTGAGTGTCTTTGTGGGAACCGGGGGTCGTTCTTCACCCCTGTTTGGCCCAAAACCCAAGACCTGCCGACCTGTCCACGCGCCTACAGGGCGATGGCCCCGTCCACGGCGACAGTACCGGAAACCCTACGCTATTTTGGCTCCGGTGCCCCCGCCCACGGCGTGACTTCTTCCGCGGGTTTTTCCATGCTGTCTTTCTGAAACTGTGAATGCTTTGATTGATTTAACCGCTCTTTTTTATATCTTTTTGAAACCCAGTTAATGATTTCTCCCCCTTAGTCCATGACTTTGCGGACCCCCTTAGTTGAATATTTTTCGTTTCCACCTTTTGTTCATCTTTTTTATTTTACTTTTTTTTTTTTTTTTCAAAAAGCTTAGAAATTTTTTGTTATTTGTTTTGATTTTTTAGGCTAAAGAGCCCAAAATGAGTTTGCGTGGAATTGTCGCTCGGTGGAAATAACACCCCCCCTCCTTAAAGAGCTTTGGAGATAATTCATTCTCCGTTTTAATTCTGCAATCACAAAAAAGTGAAAAGTGAAAAACTCCACGCTGGAAAAACTTTTTCTATCCCCGTGTGTCAACAGACTGCTAAAGGCGAAAAAGTGTCCACGCCATTCTACATACCGAAATTTTCTTACCCCCTTTAACATCGCCGGTTCCAGAAAATGCCGCAAATTTCACTAGGCGTGTGTGTAAGATTCGATAATCTTTAACATAAACATATTTTTTATTTTCCCCCCAAAAAAGGAGATTTGACGTAACACTGATGGTTACGTACTATAGACGCGCAAAATAGAAGTGGTTACCCGGGGTTTTTAAAAACGAACTGCTCCCCTTTTGGGGGACTTTTGTTGCTCAAAAGTTACCCAAATCGCCTGGTAGAAAATATTTTTGTTCGGGCCCGTACCTTCTAAATGATGGGCGGTCACAACTCCCAGATTTTTCTAACCAAGACCCCACAATTTATCTTTCTTTCTTCTCCCCCTCTTTAGCTCTTGTTTCCTGGGAGGTTATAAAGACCTTTGGGAAGTGACCACCTCCCTATTACCCCCCTCAGAGGTTTCTCACTTGCACAAGACAACACATTGATAAATTCCAAAAAATAATTACAAAGAGCTGCGGGAGAAAATTTAAAACTATTTTAAATGTCTTTTTAAAGTAACAACTCTTGAAAACCAGGATGTTGAAAACTATTCACACATTTTTCTAATCGGTCTTTTTCGCGCAACCAAATCCCTTCCAAAAACAAATTACAAAAGAAGATGTTATAGTGGGAAAAGTGGGTGGCGGAAACCGCAAACATGTGTTGATAAAAAAAACAAAATACAAAGAAATGTTAAAACAAAGCCGAAAAACAAAATTACTATGAAACGGGCCCGAAAGGGCACAGAGTCATTGAAAAAAATAAAAAGGGGCCCTGGTCGTCCTTTTGTTCACCCAAGCTTGATCATCACGACGTTAAAAAAAGTTTGGAAAAGGTCCATGAAATGAAACAGGGAGGAATCTTCCAACTTACCGTTACTTTAGAAAATGGCATTTTCCCCTGCTGCTCAAAAACCGAAGCGTTCGCAATATATTTGCAAGAATAGCTCCACAAATGTCTTCTGTAAATGCAAAATATGGGGAAAACCAAAGAATAACGATAGTTTTTGATCCAGAAAAAAAAAATGACCATTACTAAACGCGGACATCACTCTTCAGGAATTAAGAAATGCAATAAAACATTACCCCAAAAAAAAAAAACATCAGTTGGTTGGATGCGTTTCGAATGAGAAGTTAAAACACCTGCCAGAAAATTTTTTTATCGTTTCTTCAAAAATAAACAAAATGTGGCAAGATGGAAGTTTTTCCCTTCTGTTTGGAAAAATTGTAGTCGTACCGATTTTAAAAAGGGCAAAAACCCAGATCCAACAAAATAGTTAACCCCCGATTTCCCTATCTCCCCCGTGAAGTTAAGGAAAAATTGTTTTTAAATGGGGTTGTATTCACTGTGAAAACGTGGTTTAAAAAATTCCGGGAACAAGCGGCTTTAGAAAAGGCGTCAACAATAGACCACTGGTAAAATTAACGATCATGTAAAACAACAATTTGCAAAAAAAAAAATATCCTCGCTACTTTCTTTGATTCGAAAAGCTTGATCATGTTTGGCTGAGGACTTTTATATAAACTGAAGACTTTTGGGCTTTTGGTATATAAATTTAAATTATCAAAGATTTCTGACAGTAGAAATATGGAAAAAAAAGATACAAAAAGTTTTTTCCGAAGAGATATTTAAAAAATGGCATTCCCCAGGGGGTCGGTTTTTTGCTCCCCTATATTTTAAAATTTTTATAGGATTTCTCCCCCAAAAATGATCTAAAAAAAAATGTTTTGGTGCAATATGTGACGATATTTGCTTTTGGATGAACGTAACTTTAAAAGAAACCCTTTAGATCTTTCAATTTTATTAAAAAAAAATATCAGGTGCCAGATAATTGCAATATTTATGTTTTAAAGGCCTTAGTTTTCGGCGAAAAAAAACCCCATGATGTTATTTGACGTGGGGAAGTCTTTCAAATTCCTTTTTAAAGGGGATAACAATGTTTTTGAGTTATGTCAACCCGAGATAAAATTTTTTGGGTAATTTTTACCTCAAATTAATTGGGAAAAACCATATTGAAATATTTTAACGAAACCAGCAATCTCTAAACTTTTAAAATAATCAGTAAACAAATTGGGGGGCAGTACCAAATTTAGTAAACCCTTTTTGGCTCTCTCGTAAATCAAAAATTTTCATACCACAGGAAGTGTTCTTCAGGCAAAAAAATATTATTAAAAAGTTGCAAAGCTAGACTGCAAGGCATTTTGACTCGCCTAGGGTTCCATTTCATGCCGGCACAGGAACGTATTACGAAACCGGGGGTTTGCCCCCTTGACGACTATAGAAACTTGGCCTGTGCTAAATTCATCTTCGTAGCCATCTGTTCAGAACTAAGCAAAGATGAATTAGCTTTACGATCAGGTATCCATTTTCCCCAAGCGAGCAGTCTATAAAATTTTTAATACAACATAAAGACAATTTCCCAAACTTTTTGAAAGCGTGAGATTGATCCCAGAATATTGCTGATCGTTTTCCTGTATCCCCCATTCCAAATTGGGAAATTTCACACCGCATGTTTTGTTAAAAATATACTGATCTACAAAAAAATTTTAAAAATAATATATTGTCCCCCTTTGCCAAAACTCATTTGTATAAATTTCACTCACCCAAAAATTTCACCCAAGGACACGTTAAATGAAAACGCGGAAGTGGGTTTTGTTTTTTTTCCTACCCTTAAAAATTGAAAAATCTTTTTTTCATCTTTTCCCCCCAAAATATTCTATTTCCGGCTGGCTGGTGGCAAATTTTAATGGCGCTTTAAATTTTTTGTTGATACTCCCACTTACTATCTTTCAAAAAAACCCCTTTTTTTGTGGATTCTAAATCTGTCCTACAAGGCCCTTTAATCTGTTGCTGTAAAAAAATCGAGGTGAGGTGATTTTAGAAATAAAACACTTTCAGTATTTTATATCAAGAGGTACAAAAAGTTGATTTTTGCCCCGGCCCCCCCCTCTCACGTGGGGTTTCTGGTAATGAAAGGGCTGACCCGGGGTGCCGAAAAAAACACGAAACCCGATGAATCCATAGAAATCAACTTTCCCCTGTGTTATAGAAGGATTTGGCCTTAAAAAAAAGTGCTTTTAAAAAGGTTTTTGAAGCCTACAAAAAACTTGGTTCCTTACTAAAATACTCTATTCCTTAAAATTTCTTGCTGTGACAATTTCCCCCCAGCTACTTTTTTTTCTACAATGGGTTTTAAAAAGGAAAGATTACCATCAATTGGCCAACGCAAACGTACTTGAAAAAAGTAACCGAAAACTTTGAATCCCTGTTTTACAGGCTTAAGCTAAACGCTTTTCCCTACAAAATTCGCAAAAAATTTAAAAAGCTCTGCGGAGCGTTGAAAGTTTCAAACCCAGCACTTTTTTTCTACTGCGCATATTTCAAAAAGGAAAATCCGACTGCCTACGACTTGATGGCACGTGTATTTTCCGAACTTACAGGTCTTGTTTCTTTTGTTAATTCCTTGATGATTAGTCCAATGGGCTCTTTTTTGTAACAAGTGTTCCTACAGATATGAGCGCTTAACATTTGGTTATACCAGATATCCTGTACTCCTTTATGTTTTAATACTTGCTTTGGGCTAATGTTAATTGTAAAGAATTTTAGTATGAATCACTATATATAGCTAACGGCTCGTAACAAATCTCTTATCGGTCCATCAAACCACACACAGACGCACACACACACACACACACAAACACACACACACACACACACACACACACACACACACACACACACACACACACACACACACACACAACACACACTCACTCACCACACAACACACCACACACACACACACTACACACACACACCACAACACCACACACACACACACACACACACATGCACACACACGCTATTTCCCTACTCTGTCTAAATCACTTTATGTGAATAGACGTTAAATTGAAGAACGAACGAACACACACACACACACACACACACACACACACACACACACACACACACACACACACACACACACACACCGTTTTTAGCCCTCCCAAGAACCTAACTTCATCCTCATCCACCCACTATTCCTTTAACCCATCCCTCACACATACAGAGAGAGAGGGAGAGGGAGGAGAGAGAGAGGAGAGAGAGAGGAGGAGAGAGAGGGAGGGAGGGAGAGAGAGAGAGAGAGAGATTGAGAGAGATGAGAGAGAGAGGAGAGAGACAGAGAGGGAGAGGGAGAGGGAGAGACAGAGACAAGGAGAGAGAGTGAGAGAGAGAGAGGAGAGAGAGAGAGTGAGAGAGAGAGAGTCTACAGGACAGAAGACAAACAATATCAGAACGCAAGGCGGCATTGCTGTCTGACAGAAACCTTCGTTTTTGTTATTCCCCCAACGAACTCAAAGGGCAGAAAATACAATTATTCCCTCAGAAGCAAATGAACCCACCCCACTGCACGTTCTTCTTCACTTCAGAATCCCAGTGGGGCTCTTTACATTAAGACTAACTCCCCATCGACCCGGCACGTGCAACGAACACTGACGACAAGAGTACCAATCAGACGAGCGAATGTTGAAATCAACCCGTCAGACGAAGGGATGCAAATGGTGTGACTGTCCACGACAGACTGAGTGGAAAGTCACATTATTTTAAGGGTCTTTTGTTTTTGTTTTTGTTTTTGTTTTTAAACTACAGCTTCGTGTGTGTGTGTGTGTGTGTGTGTGTGTGTGTGTGTGTGTGTGTGTGTGTGTGTGTGTGTGTTGTGTGTGTGTGTCGGTGCTTGTATATGTGTGTCTGTGTCTGCATGTATGTATGTGTATAT
>JAFLJL010016320.1:40181-42681 GCA_018398815.1 Conus ventricosus
CAGAAAGAAAGAAATTGCTTTTATCTATTATCGATAGTTACTTATTATTGTTATTGTTATTGGTATTGTCGTACCCTGGCTAAAAGACTCCAGGGATCACCCAAACAGCCAAATTACTTGAACACTATGGTACAAATGCTGAGGATGAGAACATTACATGTGTGACCGTTTTTGATTACCCCGCCACATGGGCAGCCACACTCCGACTTCGGGGGAATCAATAGCTACATTGTCTTCTCCTGTGGACCCCTCTCCTGTTTTTGCTCTGGAAACGCTTTCGCACCTTTTTCTTTCCTGGCCACTCGGTATGCTATGCCAGCTTTGTTTTTGGTGTCTAACTGGCGAGTAGGTGCAGAAAGGTCTACACTCGGTCCACAGCGGTCACCGGCTGTCCATTACTCTGCCTGTCTATGTCTACAGGGCTTTTCATGTCTTGTTTTAATTACATGTCAATGAAAAGGTTTTCTCATCGTTTTTCTCCAACCTGGCGTTGAAAATCAAGGAGATATTTTGGTGCTCTCAGAACAGCATTTAAGGCACCATGTCATAAATCATCTTTGCTTTTTTTGTTCATCACATTTGCTTCTGTTGTTTGCTGCTTCTAAAGTTGTGCACCCTGTGATGACAGCTGTAAGAAGGCCAAGTGTTCGTCAGCGGGGATGTGATAATAAACTTAGGTCATCATTGACCAATTCAGACAGCAGCAGGTGGGTGGTGAGTGGTCTAGATTTTAGACACAAAAGATGAAGAACAAAACGAGAAAAATAGTAGGGCGCAGTGCAAGACATTAAGAGATACTGTGAAATAGCTTTAAGATGTACATGTGTATTAGCACATGCTTCAAGTGCATCACTTGTGGGTGCAAACATACACGCACAAACATATAGTTATATGTACACACACACACACACAAAACACACACACACACACACCACACACACACACACACACACACACACACATATATATATTATATATATATATATAATGTATATATATATAGTTATAAACAAAGCTTATATATATATGACCACTCAGACTGTTCCATATCTTTTGACCTCCCTTGCATCCTTGAATGGATCCTCAAGCATAGGCTCAAAGATTGTCCCCTATATTTTATACTGTTTGAATAATGCTTTTAGTTTTTCAGCGACTTTTTTCCTCTCCACACTTTTGTTTTGTTCCATTTTATTACCCTTCACTGGCTGCTTTGAGGCTGCTGTTGGATTCTTTTTTCGAACCCCTTTGGGGGTGAGAACACCACAGAATCATGGACTGTGGTGTGTCTCTATTTGACACCAAGAGCACAGACACAATTAGCTGTGTCTCCCTGATGAGTCTGATCCAGCGGACGAAAGGCCTAGGAGCAGGCAATACAAATAAATGTGCCTTTGAGAGGGATTACGATGGTTCCCTCAGGCAGCTAGTGAAGGGCTTCTCATATTTATAATATATTCCCCATTTACTTCATCTTCAATTTTTTTTTTTTTTTTTTTTTTTAAAGTTCATATCTTTATCAAGTCATTACTATAACGACTGAAGAATTGTTAGCCTGCACTTGTTTTCTCACCACTACTTAATTGTTCAGCATTATAATTATATATTATATATATATATATATATATATAAAACTAATAAATTCCAAGGGTAAGTAGCTGAGCACCATTCCAGCAATTTTCAGAGCAGCTTGGTGTTGCAATGACTACAAGAAATATTAAATTATAAACAAAGTTTGCTGTTATGTCTTACATTGAAAAAATAGGGGGAGATAAGCTTTCATATCTGCAGTGGTAGATACTATGTGCTTGAGTGGGTGAAAGGGGAATAATAAATGCTTCTCAAAATAAGCCTTTAGCAAGCTTCTAGTCTCCAAGGGGGAGACCATCTCCAAAAGGCAGGAAACTCACTTGCGTACGTCAAATTTTATCTGTTTGCACACACACACACACACACACACAATATATATATAATATATATATATATATATATATATATATATATATATTTAATTGTAAACAAAGCTTGCTCTTATGTCTTAGATTGAAGAAGTAGGGGAAACAAGTATTCATATCTGCAGTGGTAGATAATTCTGCCTAACTAACAGTATGTGCTTGAGTGGGTGAATGGGGAAAAATAAAATAAAATAAATGCTTCTCAAAATGAGCCTTCAGCAAGCTTATAGTCTCCAAGAGGGAGACAGTCTCCAATGGGTGGAAACCCACTAACATATAACTCCTGGTCAGATACCGATATTTCGAAACCTGATTGTTTCTCCTCAGTGACCGCGGAAAGTGGTAATTTGACTCCTCTGCCTTTTTCGGTTTAAGAAGAATACTATCCCAGAAAAAGCTGGTGTGCAATACCGTAGTATGTTTGTTGAGTTTTCCAAAAACCAACCAAAGGTGCCACCTAAGAAGCAAAAGATATGATATGAATGCTTTGTTTCCCCTATTTCTTCAATCTAAGACATAAGAGCAAGCTTTGTTTATAATTGAATATT
>JAFLJL010016320.1:62681-67681 GCA_018398815.1 Conus ventricosus
TTTTTCCCGCCTTGTACCGAGGTTACCTCCCGTCTAATTCCATTGGTCATGCAAATCATCAAAGTCACATCTACCGGCCTTGCTCTCTGTGGTGGTCAATGGGTCATTTAATTAATTAACTTAGTTTCACCCCCACTACACAATACCTCTCCCCTTCCTACTTTAACTGGCGACGTCCGACTTAACTGTGGGCGCTGGTCTTGCAAATTAGCTGTATCAGTCTGACCTAGACGCAGAGATCCGTCTGGCCAGACCAATTGAGACGTCGGTCAAGCCACTCAGTCTGTCTGCGGGACGGTGCTGTCTCCGTGGAGGACTAAAAAATAGCCTCTTTGCTGTGTTTAATTGGCTGACGCGACACATGAAGTCGTCTGCCTGGAAACCAGGATGTTTGAGTTTGGACTTATGTCCAATTGAACTGGCTGGCGACTGACCACGATTTCAGTTTTCTTTTTTTGTCTGTGACATGTGTGTGTGTGTGTGTGTGTGTGTGTGTGTGTGTGTGTGGTGTGTGTGTGTGTGTGTGTGTGTGTGTGTGTGAAGAGAGAGAGAGAGAGAGAGAGAGAGAGAGAGAGAGAGAGAGAGAGAGAGAGAGAGAGAGAGAGAGAGAGAGAACAGAAGAGTAAGAAATGTAAAAATGTGGGCTCAGGGCACAGCATCTTCAAGTTGAGATACCACACATTCTTGTGTAAAGATACAGAAGAGAGAAAGAATGAAATAAACAAAGTGACAGGGAGACCAGCCACCGTGGCGAAGTGGTTAGCGTCGCGGACTCCCGGCTGGGAGGTCGTGGGTTTGAATCCCATCAGAAGTCATGTGGGTTTTTCTGCCCCGACCGCTCCTCCCAGAGTTGAGTTTGCTGCGGACTCAGTTGGGAAGACGGGACCACACAGTCGAGTTTCATCCACTTAATGGATGCGTTTCTGAGAGTGTTGCTCAAACTTCCTGACCAACACTGCAGGTGCCTGTGTCTCTCGGCCTGGTTGATGCCGGGATATATTATGAAAGGAAGCGTAGAGTACAGCCTTGTCATGTAGTCTCAGACCGAAATGGAAATCCGTAGCATCATCTTAATCATCCTCATTCTCATTGATCAGCATTAAAAAAAATGTCTCAAATTCTGTGGCCCTTCATGCCCTGCTCTCATGGTGACCTCAGTTTTCGATGTCCTCTCCACGTCTGTGGCCTTGGTTTGGTTCCGTTGGGTCACCGGTATCGGCGAGTCCATGGGGGCTGTCGTTGGACGGACGTGGTGGCGCCCTCCGGAGGGAGAGCTCACTCACGCCGGCTCCGCGACTAAGCAATTATTGTTGTCAGTAGGGGGCTTAGTAGGTGGTGTCCTGCGTATGTTAGATCAGAACAGGCGCCACTGAACACCACCGAAGTGACTCGGCAGCAGTGCAGTGTCTCCTCCGGTGGGTTGCCTCTTAACGACTTGACATTGACTGCTCCCTGTGGATTGCCGGTGCCGGGGCTGTGGCGGGGCCGACCAGGCTGTGGCTGTGGACGGGGTGTCGGAATGAGCGGCGTGGTGCACTGCCTCTGAGGTGATGCAGAGGTTGGGACAGCAAAAAAAAAAAAAAAAAGTGACAGGGAGAGACAGAGAAAGAAAGAAAGAAAGACAGACTGACAGAAACAGAGATAAAACAAAACTACCAGAGACGCAAAGAAGGAGAAAGACAGACAGACTCAGAATTAAAAGATACAGAAGCGCAAAAAGCGTTCAATGGTGCAGCAAAATAAACGCAGGAAAGTAATGTCACCCCAGGTTAGTCTTCTGAGAAGAAATACAGAAACAATATCCCCAGTACATACAGTCATGGAGATATTCTTTTGTCAGCATTTGTCGCATTTGCCCATCTTGAGCTGAAGTGAATAAAGAGAAGTGATTGCTGTTTCATTTTCGTTGTCCTGAGTGGTTTGTATTTTGCCTGAAGAAGATCTAAGAGGTCGAAACGCGTCGTGTTTTGTCTTGTGATTCGTTTGTCTACGTGTTCTTGGCGGTCCGCTATTAATTACATTTAAAATCCTTTAAGAGGACCGGGTATGTGAGGGAATGGATATGAAAGGAACGAACAGGAGAGAACCAAGATGGGAGAAGACAGACACGTCATGAGATGAACATCCAGTGAAGTGTTGCATTGAAATATGTGCACTTTGTGCAGGTTGATGAAGAGGGGAGTGAAAGGAAATCATGTATGCAAGTGTTTGCACCTGTGCTCGAACATGTGTGTGTGTGTGTGTGTGTGTGTGTGTGTGTGTGTGTGTGTGTGTGTGTGTGTGTGTGTGTGTGTGAACGTCTTTCTGTGTCTGCGTATGTGTGTATTTGTGCATGAGCACTTGTCTGTCACATGTATGTGTGCCTGTTTGCACAATCACATTCATGCACACCTGAACTACTGAACTGTGTATCAGTGTGACAATTAGCATTCTTATAATGAATCATGCGTGCACTTTTTCCATTTCTATTACTATACTCACTCAGCGTTCTTGCGTATTCCCGGTTGACAACCAGTAATGTTTATATACATTTAGTCCTTGGCCATCATACACTCATTTCTAAATATTATATATATGCATTGGCTTATTGTTGTTTTATCCTTGGTTTTGTTATGTACTATGCTCCGGAAGAAGTTTTCCATTTTTAATGTTGATTCAAGAGGACAATAAAGTGCTGAATCTCAACATTTGAATAATAACTCTCCTCTGTCCTTCGTCAATGAGGCTTTCAATGACTACGATGTACCTCCTAGTCATCCCTTTCATTTGCTGCCAACCATCAATGACTTCTGTTTGTTATTTTGCCTCACATGGATTGAGTCTATGGTGCACCTTGTATGATGAGATTTTTTTGTGTCTTGCACATACTGTGTACCATGTACATTAATCACCCTTCCTTTCCCGTTGCTTGGTTCAAATTGTGATGCTGAGCTCATCAGTGTAGTGCCCTTCAATGTCCTAGAGGTCAGAGGGGTCGATGAACCGTGCCTAATTCATTCTTCTTTTCTTTCATTGATAGAAATTCCGTTACATCTTTTCAGGACGCCCCAGAATCTACGAGCAGATGTATATTCTTGAGTGCGAACAACTTGGTTTGGAAACATAGATTAAAAAGTGTGTCCGCACCCGCACACAAGCACACGCACAAATACACACACACACACACACACACGCACACGCACACGCACACACACACACACACACACAAGCACCCACGCACGCACACACGCACGCATGTACACACACACACACACACACACACACACACACACACACACACACACACACACACACACACACACACACACACACACACACTATTCATCCAATCACTCATCGTACCTTCCGAACCAAATGTGAGAAAGGAAAACATCAGACTACAAACAACGTTAGCGGGAGGTGGAAAGAACAGTCAGCACTGTTCGTCTCCATTTCCCAATGGCACGCGCCTTTCAAGTGCGCGTGCGCGTGAGAGGCCCTCACAGGGTGTCTTGTCAGTTTAAGTGCCCGCGATCAGCTCAGCCATTGCGGAAAATCGATTAACAAATTCAACAAAACTCTCCCGAACACGTGTTAGCTTATCTCCCCATGATGCCGCCGTTTTCTGGGAGTTGTGCCCCTTGTTGCCAATGGTAATGGAGAGGTAGCAAAGGTGAACTCTGCCGGAAACTTTCCTTCAGGCTTGCCCAACCTTAGAAATGGAGAAATGACAGTCTTGGAGAAGACAGAGATGGAATAGAAGCCCTGACAAAGATTATTGAACTACAGAAAGTGGCCCAGCAAGCTTGTACGTGCGATGGAGGGGTAGGGGATATTGATTCTCTCTCTCTTTTTTTTTTCCTCCCAATTTTCTGTCTTAGTTGCTTTTATATACTTTTTAAATGTTTAAGCTTGACGTGGTTTTACATCATTTTTAAATACTTGCTATTTTCTTATGTTTGTTTCTTGAGTGTGAGGTTTTGTTTTTTTTAATGCTTGATATTCTTTTACATCATTTCTTATTTAGCATTCCACCCTCGTCGTTTCTCCATTATGATCATTTCTAGTGCTTGACTTTTTCTGACGCTATTCTGTAAAACGTTTTAAGATTGAAATTTTCTAATATATTGTTTTGAATCGGGTTTTTTTTTTTGTTTGTTTGTTTGTTTGGTTTGGGGTTGTTTCTTTTCTTTTCTTCTTTTTTTTTTTTGCTCGTTATATTTTCCCCATCATTTTTTTATTGTTCTTTGTTTACCGTTTTCTTATATCAATTTCTAAAGCCTTCTTTCTGCTTGCCAGTTCCTCATTAATGTTTCATCATTTTCATCTTTCATACTTCCCCGAAGATGGAGTATGGCTGCCTTAATGGCTGGATAAAAAACGGTCATACACACAAAACTCTGCCTGTCTATACTGGCAGTGTCCGCAGGAGTATCAGCCTGTGTACGCAGAAAGAAAGAAAAATCTTTCATACGGTGGTTGTGAGCTCCAATTATTTTTGATAGACTATTAGGTAGCTAAAGAGCTTTTTATTCCTTTTCTTTTTTTTTAAATAGATTTTTCAGTAATGAAACTGAAGCGAGTGCTATGAACTGTAAAACCTTATGGTAGATATTCTGCAAATAGACTGGCAATTCTTTTATTAAAGATTTATTTCTGGAACATTCATTTTTTTCTGAGTCGTGCTGTACTTACCTGCCCTCGAGGACTCTGATACACATAGAGACCCACTTTTTTAGGAGTGTTTCCGTATTAAGATATTTCACTGTATTGTATAATCTGTTAGCATTAGCTGTAAGTCCATATTGTATGATCTGTTAGCATTTGCTGTAAGTTCCCCAACAGTTTTCACGCCATACTTTGTGGATCTCAAGGATCTCATGCTTTTTGTTTAGGAATAAAGTCCTACTACATGCTGTGGGTCGCTAGGGACCCATGCTTTTTTTTTTTATAGTACAGCTGCAGGGCCATGCTAAATTGAAAATTTACAAAATTTTGGTAGGTAAAAAAACAGACCTCAG
>JAFLJL010016320.1:80181-90665 GCA_018398815.1 Conus ventricosus
TTGTTGTGTGTGTGTGTGTGTGTGGTGTGTGTTGTTTTGTGTTGTGTGTGTGTGTGCGTCTGTGTGTGTGTTGATGGACCGAATAAGAATTTTTTACGAGCCGTAGTAGCTATATATAGTGGATTCATACTAAAATTCCTTTACAATTAACATTAGCCACAAAGCAAGTATTAAAACATAAAGGAGTACAAGGATATCTGATATACCCAAAATAGGTTAGCGCTCATATCTGTAGAACACTGTCCAAAAAAGAGCCCATGGGACTAATCATCAAGGAATTACAAAAGAAACAAGACCTGGTAAGGTTTTCGGGAAATTACACGTGCCATCAAGTCGGAGCAGTCAGGATTTTCCTTTTGGAAAATTCGCAGTAGAAACGAAGGATCTGGTTGTGAAACTTTCTCAACAGCACCGCCAAATGCAATTTAAATTTTTATTGCGAAATTTTTGTACGGAAACGTTTAGCTTAAAGCTGTAAAACAGGATTTCAAGTTTTCGGTTACGTTTTTCAAGTACGTTTGCGTTGGGCCATTATAAGGTAATCTTTCCATTTTGAACCCGCGCATTGCTAGAAGAAAACGTACTGACGGGATTTGTCACAGCAGAGCAATTTGGAGTGAATAGATGTATTTAGTAAGAACCAAGTTTTTTGGTAGCTTCATAAACCTTTTCAATGCACGTCTTTTTGTAAAACCATATTCCTCGTATAAACACAGAGGAATGTTGATTTCTATGGATGTCATCGATTTTCGTGCTCCTTTTCTGCAGCCCGTCACCCATTCATTACCAGAAATCCCACAGTGAGACGGATCCAGCAAAAAATCAACTGTTTGTAACCTCTTGATATAAGAATACTGACAATATGTTTTATTTCTAAAATCACCTCTCCTCGAATGTTTACAGCAACAATTTTCAATCCATGTAGAAAGATTAGAATCCAGGACAGAAAGTGTTTTGTAATAGTAATGGTAGTATCAAACAGAAAGTTAACGCCCATTAAAATTGCCACCAGCCTCAGCGTGAAGATAGAATACCCCCTTCCCGAAGATGAAAAGATTTATCTACGTTAAGTGAGGAATAACAAAACCAACTTCCCAGCGTTTTCATTAACAGTGATCCATCGGTAAAACTTGAAAGTGAGTGAATATATACTATCAATATGAATGTGGCAAAAAGAGGACAAAATAATTATTGTTTAACATTTTGTTGTAGATCATTATATTTATAATCAAAACATGCGGTGTGCATTCCCATTTGGAATCGGGGAAACAGGAAAACGATCAGCAAGATTCTGGATCAATCCACTCAGCGTCTTTCAATAAGTTTTGCGGAATATGTCATTATGTTGTATTAAGATTTAATTAGATCTAGCTCGCTTCGGGAAATGGATACTCTCGTAAAGCTAATTCATCTTTGCTTGAGTTCTGAACAAGATGACTACGTAGGATGAATTTCGCACAGGCCAATTTTTCTGATAGTCGTCAAGGGGCAGAACTCCGGCTTCGTAATACGTTCAGATGCACTGGCAAGAAATGGACACCTAGTGCGATTCTAAAGCCTGCAGCTATCTTTGCAACGTTTTAATAAGTAGTTTTGTGCGCTGAAAGAACACTTCCTGTGCGTAAGATAATTTTGATCTTACAGAGAATGTCGAAAAGGTGTACTAAATTTGTGTACTGCACCCCAATTTTGTTTACGATTACTTTAAGAAGAGTTAGAGATTTGCTGGCTTCGTTGATATATGTTCAATATGGTTGTTCCTAGTTAATTTAGAGGTAATAATTACTGCCCTAATAATTTTATCTCGTGACATAAACTCAATACATTGTAGCTACCTTAAAAGTAGAATATTGCAAGTACTTCCACCACGTCAAATAACATCATGTGGTTTTTCTGCCGATAAACTAACCGTTTTCAAACAAAATCTTGCTATATATCTAGTCACGCCGATAGGTTTTTTTTAATAAAATTGAAAGATCTGACTGGAGTTTTCTTCTTTAAAGTTACGTTCATCCACATGCAAAATATCGTCATCATAGTGCACCAAGGAACAGTTTTTAGATACATGCTTTGGGAATCGAATATCCAAATAATTATATAAGTAGCGAGCAATGACCCATCCCGAGGAATCCCATATGTAAATATCTCTTGCTGGAATAAACATTTTTGTATCTTTGTTCCAACTTCTACTGTCAGAAAATGCTTTGATATAGTTTATATATATGACCAAAAGACCAATGTCCTTCATTAATATAAAAGTCTCTCATGCCAAACATGATCAGACGCTTTTCTGACATCAAAGAAAGTATCGAGGATATTTTTTTTTCGTCTTGCATATTGTTGTTTTACATGATTCTGTTAATTTTTCCAGATGGTCTATTGTTGAATCTGCCCTTGTTCTAAAAGCCTCTTTGTACCGGAATTAACCACGTTTCTCACAGTGATATACAAGCCCACTTAAAAACAATTCTTTCCATTAACTTACACGTGTGAGAGTGAGGAATCGGACGGTATCTATTAATTGGATCTAGGTTGCCTGCTTTAAGATCGTACGACTACAGATTCTTTCCAAACAAAGGGATACTTCCCATCTTGCCAGCATTTTGTTATGATTTTTGAAAAACGATACAAAATTTTCCTGGCAGGTGTTTTAACATCTCATGCGAAAGCGCATCCAACCAACCTGATGTTTTTTTTCTTGTAATGATATTATTGCATTTCTTAAGTCCTGTAGAGTGATGTCCGCGTTAGATAATTCAGTTTTTTCTCTGGATCACAATACATATCGTTATTCTTTTGAGTTTTCCCCTCATAACTTTGCATTTATCAAAAGCTTATTTTCGCTATTTCTATTGCAAATATATCGCGAACGCTTCGCTTTTTAGAGCAGCCAGTTGAAATTGCTCATTTTCTAAAGTAACTGGATAAGTTGGAAGATTCACTCCCTGTTTCATTTCATGGACCTTTGTCCAAACTTTTTAACTCGTGATGATCAGAGCCTTCGTGAGACAAAAGGGACGACCATAGGTCCTTTAGCTTTTTCATGACCTGGCTGCTCCTATTCTGCCCGTTTCTAGTAACGTGTTTTTTTTCGGCTTTGTTCCTTTAACAGATTCTTTGTATTTTTAGTTTCTTTTCATCACAGCCATTTTGCAGGATCCGTCCACCACACTTTTCCAACTATGAACTGATCTTCTTGTAATTTTGTTTTTGGAATGATTGGTTGCAGCGAACAAACCGATTCAGAAAAATGTTGTAACATAGTTTCAACATCCTGTTTTTCAAGAGTGTTACATTAAAAGACATTAAAATAATTGAATTCTCCCATCAGCTCGTTGTAATTAATGTTTGGAAAATTTAGCACTGTGTTGTCTTGTGTCAATGCGAAACCTCTGAGGGATATGGTAATAGGAGGTGGTCACTTCCCAAAGTGTCTTTATCAAACTGCCAGGAAACACTAAGAGCTAAAGATGGGGAATGAAAGAATGATCAATTGCTGGAGGTCTATGTTAGGAACATCTGGCAGTCTATGACACGCCCATCATTTAGAAGGTACAGCCAGATCAGAATATTTTTTCTACCAGCGATTTGAGCTAACTTTAGAGCAACAAATTCCCAAAAAGGAGCAGTTCGATAAATCGCAGCCGGCGATCAACCCCTTCTATTTTTTGCGCGTCTAAGTACTTAACCAGTCAGTGTTACAGTCTAATACTACTCCTTGTGGGAGGTTATTTAGAAACTATGTTTATGTTAACGTCTTATCGAATCGTAACACATCCACTCTGCGCATGAGTGTATATTTGCGGCATTTTCCTGGAAACCGCGATGTTTATAAGCGTTAAGATCTAATGTTTGTAGTAAGTAAGATGGCTGTGGGACATTTTTCCCGCCTTTACATCTGTTGACACACGGGCGGATAGAAAAAGTTTGCCAGTCGTGAAAGTTTCACTTGACACATAGTGATTGCAAATTAAAAAACGGAGAATGAATTATCACCAATGAGCTCTGAAGGAGGAGCTGTTAGTTGCCACCGAGCGACAATTCCCACTGCAATACGTCATTTTGGCTCTTAGCATAAATAAAGTCAAAACAGTAAAAAAATTACTAATGCTTTTAGAAAAAAAAAAAAAAAATAAATAAAACAGATGAATGCAAATAGGTGGAAACGAACTATTCAACTAGAGAGTCCGCAAAGTCATGGGACTAATGTGGTATAAAGTCAGTTTAACTGGGTACAATAAAGATATAACAAAGATGACATGTTAATGCAATCAAAGCATTGACACAGTTGTCAGAAAGACAGTATGGAAACCGCGGAAGAAGTCCACGCCGTGGCGGTGGCAACCGAGCCAAGTATCTGTAGTGGTGCCGGTACTGTCGCCGTGACGGGATACCAATCGTCCCTTGGAGGTCTGCTGTGACAGGTCGTGCAGGTCGTCTTGGTTTGACCAAAACAGGTAGTGAAGATTGACGATCCCAGGTTCCCAGCAAAACACTCAATCCTCGGTTTGAAGGGTGGATGTTTCCCGCAATGTACTGTCATTGTTGCTGACATTTTCATGAGATACAAACGATACTTTCTTATCACCATGAAGACTAGACAGTACATGGCGTTTGAATATTTCACGTTTGTTTGTTTTAGGTCCAGAAATCTGGTAGGAGCGACCCGGCAGATATGATAAACATTTTTGGGATATTTCTTCCTCATAGACTTTGAACGAGCTTGACAAAGTTTTTTGAGTTTCCTGTGTGACTTTTGTGTTTTTGAATCGTCACCCACCTATCTGGAGTACAATGGCATCTGATGATCACTGTATTGTCCAACAGAGTATTCTCACTTCCTTTGTTGTGAAGCAACTTCTACGTTTTACAACGTGCAAGCCATACCCCAAACCAGTCTTCTTCACATATGCCATTTAACACAGAATCCGAGACGATCAAAACTTTGGGGAGATCGAGTTGCTGCAGTTTCAATCTCTCTCCAATATTTGTTTTAGTAAGAATTAAACCTGCGCTTTACAGGTGAATGGTGGTAAGGTTTGGGGGAACCTTTTTTTTGTTTGTGGGTGTTATTCCCTGTAATTTTGTTCTTTTGACAGTATCGATATGGGTTCGACACTTGAGACCAGGATCTTTCTCTTGACAGTGTATCTTTTTTAACAGCCTGTTTTTAACGTCATTTGTTTTTTTGGCGTCACTACTTCTGATCGTCCACTGTATGTTGTGCAGAGTTCTTGACTATAAGTTTGACAATCAACGGAAAAACGTGGTTTTTACATATTTTTTTGTCAAAACTGGTGTTTCTTATTTCATTTCTTGATTTTGTATATTCTGTCTGAGTGTCACAGTCATTTTTTTTGTGACTTGTTGTCCTTTTTTGGTCGTAGGATCAACATAGCTTGTCGATTCCGCAGTGATGTTGATTTTAGATCTAACGCAGAGGCATTCACTTTTCAAGCAATAAATCTGCATTAGAAAAGCCTTCAGCCGAAACATCTTTTATAAAATTTGTATGCACATAGGGGACCTCTGTCTGATCGTTACGATCTTGACACGATTACAGACATTACAGAACTGCTACATCATCTCGTTGGCCTGCATTTTCTTGCCCGTTTCATTTATTTTCTTCTCGATCTCCGAAAGAACAGCTCAGGGTAATAAATGTGGAGGCACATACCTGACACAATGTACTTTCGGTGGGAACGAATAAAAACACACAACATAAAGTCCCGGTAGAATAAAGATCTTGACCAAGGAATCGACGTAGAACACACTCGAACACACGACGTGCGGCCGCTGGCATACCGTTACCTTGGAGTGGTGTGTGTGTGTGTGTGTGTGTGTTTGTGCGTGGGAGCGATGCTGCGTGGCGTGCTGCGTGCGTGCGTGCGTCGTGCTTGCGTGCGTGCGGCTGCGTGCGTGGAGCGTGTGTTGTGTGAGAGTGTTGTGGTGTTGTGTGTGCGTGCGTGCTGCGTGCGTGCGTGCGTGCGTGTGCGGGCGTGTGTGTGTTGTGTGTGTGTGTGTGTGTGTGTGTGAAAATACGTACCAGAACAGGGGATCTGTTTCTATAGGAGAACCATACTTAGTGTAAAGCTACGTCTGCCACATAACAACAGCAGTGGTAGAGTTGCTGCAGTGTTGTAGTCGAAGCCACTGCAGCATAACCACAAACAGAACAGCAGCATTAACCACAACAGCAACACAGCATTGACCCACAACAGCAACAGCGCATTAACCACAAGCAGCAACAGCATCATTTAACCACAACTAGTAACAGTACAGCGGTAATAGTGGATAGTAGCTGTATTAGCAGCACACTAGTAGCATAGTGGTATAGTAGTAGTATATAGTAGTAGTATATAGTAGTAGTAGTAGTAGAAGTATAAAATATAGTAAGAGGAGGAGAGAGCAAGTAGATGATTGTCATTTTAATAGAAGTGGATAGTACTGTATTAGCATATAGTAGTAGCAGTAGCAGTAAGAGTAAAGAAAATGTATAATACTAGTGGCAGTAGCTTATTAGCAGCAGCAGCATAGTAATAGTAGTAGTAGCCTTCATGGTGAATGTTGTTGGAGCAATAATGGTGGTAGCACTGTAATAACAGGCGGCAGCAGCACAGTATAGAAGTAGCAGTAAGTAGCAGAGCAGTAGTAGCAGTAGCAGTATACAGTAGAAGTATAAGCAGTAGATATATGTTATAGTAGCCAGTAGTAGCAGCAGCGGTAGTAATAGTAGTAGTAGGCATATCAGTACAGTAGTACACAGCCCAGCAGCAGCAGCAGTATAGTAGTATCAGTAGGAGTAGTAGTAGTATAGTAGTAGTAATAGTAGTAGTATATAGTAGTAGTAGCAGCAGTTAACAGTAGTAGCATACAGTAGTAGCATGGCAAGCCATTGATGACAATAGCGCCATCAGCATGGCAGGAATAGATTGCCGGAGGCAGCAGTAATCGTAAACAAAGGCAAACGCAGCAATATCGCACAGCACAGCAATAGCAGTAGTAGTAGCAGCAGCACAGAAGTAATAGTACTACACTGGAAGTGATAGCAGTAATAGCAGCAGCAGTAGCACGTAAGTAGAGTAGTAGTAGCCTTATAGTAGTAGTAGGTGGTGTAGAAACAGCACAGCAGCAGCACAGCATCAACCCACAACGTAACAATAGCACTATAAGTAGCATCAACACAATAGCACCCGAAGGAAGCGCAATAGTAAGCAGCAAACGGCGCAGTTTGCGGTGCTGAGTGCAAAGATGTTGTCACTGGTGTTAGCGAATAACACTCCAGTCCATATGACATTAAAAATCCGCAAATCCGCTCCCACCAAATAAGAGAGAGAGAGAGAGCGAGATAGAGAGAGAGAGATAGAGAGAGAAGTAAGAGAGGAGGAGGGAGGAGGGAGGAGGGGGAGCAGTGATCATGTCTTTTTAAAAGATGACTAACACTTTGTCTGCGTCACGCCGATCAGGGCTTGAAAGCTCTTCCAAAAAAACGCATTAGAGAAAAAGGCGTAGGGAGAGAGAGAGAGAGAGAGAGAGAGAGGAGAGAGAGAAGAGAGAGAGAGAAGAGAGAGAGGAGAGAGGAGAGAGATAAAAGAAGAATCAACTACATCTCACATATATATGATAGATATATAATATAGAAGAGAAGAGGAGAGAAGAGGAGAGAGAGAGAGAGAGAAGAGAGAGAGAAGAGAAGAGAGAAACAAGAGAGAGAGAAGAACTCAATTACAGTCACTACACACCCACACACACACACAATATATCAATATATCTTTTAAACAGTTTAAAATAGGAATTTTAAAATGAATAAAAACCACCCCTACAAACTTGTTTCGGAGCAATATATATATAATATTATATTATATTAATATTTATAATAATATATATTTATATATATATATCTATATATATAATATATGGTGTGTGGTTGTGTTGAGTGTGTTGTGTTGTGTGTGTGTGTGTGTTTGGTGTGTTTGGGTGGTGTGTGTGTGCGGCTCGCGCGCGAGCGCCCGCGTAATGTGTTTGTAAGTTGTGTGTGTGGAGAGAGAGATAGAGGAGAGAGAGAGAGGAGAGAGAGAGAGGGAGAGAGAGAGAGAGAGAGAACAGACAGACAGACAACTACAGACAAACAGACCATAGAATCTACCTACAGTGACATTTTTTCCCATTTCTCAAGACCAGTGCAGGTAATTCCAGTTTTGAAGGGAAAGTTACAAATCGTAAGGATAGTTTTGTTTTCAGAGCCAGTTTCTATGAAAGGTTTGGGAAAAGAAAAAAGTGAGAGAAGAGAAAAAATGACTACATGTTGAAGGAAGCGGGTTTAGGAAGGAAAAGTAACACAGCATCGCTAGTCCCCGACGTGCTTGAGAACCTTTGTTCCGAGGGCCCATTTCGCATTGCACTGGGCTGCACCCGCCCCATGACGTGTGACCTAACAGTGACCTCCTTTTGCAGAAGGCAGCAGGTGTGAACTCCTTGGCACTGTGCCCTGCGGACGGCAGATTCGCAGGAGGCAGTGAAGACAATGAAGCCATCGTTCCTTCGTGGGAGCGGCCAATACAGCCGCATTTTGCTTTCGCATTTTGCCGACGCCCGCATGTGATGAAAGTGACAATCTTTTGACTATTGTGACTCTGCCTAGGCATCGAAAGCTTTTCCGCGCCAAACTTCGCGCAAAGCGCTCTATGGACTGCGCAGGGAAAGTGAATCAAGCATAAAACACGTTCGATGCACTGACTGGTC
Source organism: Conus ventricosus (assembly GCA_018398815.1). Classification (NCBI taxonomy): domain Eukaryota; kingdom Metazoa; phylum Mollusca; class Gastropoda; order Neogastropoda; family Conidae; genus Conus; species Conus ventricosus. The sequence continues at coordinate 88,924 of JAFLJL010016320.1, forward strand.
TGGTTTCTCATGTGGACTAAATGTCGAGGGTAATCAAGAAGTAAATAGCCCCGCCGCTTTCGAGCGAGAAAATGGACATAATGCGGTCAATTGCGTGGCTTCAATGTCCGTTAAGTCACGTCGTGTTGTCCTAAGGCATATTCCCCCTTTTTTTTCTATCTACGAATTGGTGCATTTCATGAGAAAATAAAAAAAATCAGGGGTAGATGGAACAAACAAACAAAAAAATGGCGGAGGTTTCCACGAGTGTTGTCCACGTGTTAGGTAGCCACAGACAAAACTGACGTCACGAAATCTCGTGTAAACACACGAACGATGCATAGCATCCGCCATTTTTGTCTGCGCGGGGTTGGAGTACGAATCATGTCACGCTCCACCACCGTCGAGCGAGATGCTGCCAAAAGGAAAGATGATCGATGAACGCTGTCCCGGGCGAGATAGATGGACCTGGTCGTGACTGAGAACCAAAATGACAGTACAGCGCATTGAATGCGCAAGAATCCTAGTGTCAACATCATCATCACATCATTGATATCATCATCAACATCATCATCATCATCATCATCATCATCATCATAATTTGTTGTGAACATCATCATCATCCTTATTGTTGTTGTTTATAATCATTAATTGATGATATTATTACTGTTTAATATACTAGTAAGTTTATATCATTACTAAATTATTATTATTGTTGTTTGCTAATATTTAGGGTAGTAGTATAGTAGTAGTAGTAGTAGCAGTAGCAGCACAGTCAGTAGTAGTATTAGGTAGTATCGAGTCGTAGTATAGTAGTCGACCGTCTCGTCGGTCGTCGGCGTCGTCGTAGTAGTAGTAGAATTAGTAGTATATGTATAAGTATTTATGTTGCATCATCGCATCGTTAGATACAGAGCTCAGCGCGCATTAACAACCACTGCCTTCATTGACACAGCAAGCTGCCTACCAAGGTAGAGCCGACCGGGGAGCTGTCGGTTGGCGCTACATTCATCGTTTTCCCCGTGTCGCGGCAGTCCTGAAATCATCATCATCCGTTGAGTTTTGTTTGGTTTGTTTGTTCGTTGTTGTTTTTTTTTCAGTTTTTTTAATGCACGGGATGTTGCAGTTATAGGTCACACGTGTCATCCATACCGAAGACCAAACTGGCCATTCCTTCTGAGAAGTTTCTGATGGTATTTTGACCTTGGTGGCAAATGTCACCATGTGTTTACACACGGAATCTCGCTTTTCATCGTGGCCATTCTTCGCAGGACATTTGATAAATGACCTGAACCAACGTGTACGCCGAGGGGAAATCTCCCTGTGCCAAAACCACGTTTACAACACAGAACCCTCAGTTCCAGCATTCTCATCTCATTTGCAGAATTATTCGCGAAAGAAACTCAAACCAATGTTAACTCTATGGGATAATTCTCCCTATGCCTGAAACTACCCGTCAGAGAATTCGAACCCGAAACCACTCCAGTCGCCAGGAACCTTTAATTTCGGCCTTTACCAACTGAGCTATTCCGACACACATAACTGGCCCCCTTTCCCCAAAGCTGGAGCATGCTGCCCTTAAGGCGGATAAAGAAACGGCCAGACACACAAAACTCCATTTGCCTGTCTATACAGGCAGTGTCGCGCAGGAGTATCAAGCCTGCGTGCGCCGAAAGAATAAAAAATGCTCTCAAGCGAGTTTCTAAATGGAAGAATTTCAGCCATTTTCGCTTTTCCTCGTGGGAGTCCTGTCTCTGACGTGA
>JAFLJL010016321.1:0-22500 GCA_018398815.1 Conus ventricosus
CGTCTCTCTCACATTACGTCCCTCTCACATTACTCCCCTCTCACATTACGTCTCTCTCACATTACGTCTCTCTCACATTACGTCTCTCTCACATTACGTCCCTCTCACATACCTCTCACATTACGTCCCTCTCACATTACGTCTCTCTCACATTACGCCCTTTCACATTACGCCCCTCTCACAATACGTCCTCTCAATTACGTCCTCTCACATTACGCCCCTCTCACATTACGCCCTCTCACATTATTTTTACGCCCTCTCACATTACGCCCCTCTCACATTACGTCCCTTCCCCCATTAAACCCTCCCCCAAAATTCTCTCTCTCCTTCTTCTACTAAAATCCCCTTTCTACTCCTCTCTCTCTCTCTTCTCTTTTCTCTCTCTCTCTCTCTCTCTCTCTCATCTCTCTCCCTCCTCTCTCTCTCTCTCTCCCCTCTCTCTCTCGGAAAGTGTGGACAAACAGGGTACTGGCCGTGCAGCCGTGCAAAAAAGTTCGGGATCGCATTCTGTGTCAGGTCAACTTGATTCCGATTGTAACGCACGTGCTTTTTCAGTTAAGCATTTTGAAGTCTTGCAATGGAATGTCAACGGCCTGCTTCCTAAAAAAAGACAAAAAGATTTCCTTTCTTATGTTCGTTCCTTGATATAATTTGTTTTGCTGAAACCCTTTTATAGAAACATTTCAATCAGATTTATTTGTTGATTACATAATATTTTGTAAACCTGCTTTTACTTTTTTCTAAACATGGTCGTTTTTTGGGGTGGAGTTGGGGTGCCTAATAAAGAGAGTGTATGCCCCGTTTATTCGTTCTGTTGACGTAGATTACAATATATTATTGTTTTTTACATAGACAGAGCTGTATTAGGCACCATAAAGGGATATTTTGTATATGTGTGTTTTATGTTCCGCCTAAAGGGGGTCACCTTTTTTTTTTTTTTTGGATGTAAACAATGGCATTAGTCTTTTTGGAAGAATGCTTGGCAGATTGTTCTGTTGCATTTCATGATGTTTACTTCGTGTTGTCAGGGATTTCAACAGTCGAACTGCCGATATAAATATAAATGATTTATGCAGTGAAAATTTTGTTAAGTCATTAAAAACAAGTAGTTCGATCAACACAAACAGGAAATCTAAAGACAAAGTGTTGAATAGCTATGGAAACTTATGTTGAATTTATGTATACTTTTTGATTTACGTATTCTAAAAGGGTGCATGTAATGGCGACCGCTATGGTTTGCTACCATACATCTCAGATTCAGGTAGTAGTGTTAACGATTACTTTTTAATGTCGGTGACATGTTTGCTATGTTTGAATCTTTCTGTGAACTTAATATTCGGATATGTTTCTTCAGATCATATCCCAAATTGAATTACATTAATTTTTTTCGGAGAGCATGGCATTTAGGAAATCTCAAGAAGAAGAAACAAATTTTAAAAATAGGATTTTTGGGAACAATAATGCATCACCAGTGTTTTATTGACTCAATGCAGTCTTTGGAATCTCGTAGAATGTTAGAGTCAGCTGTAAGTTAATTTTGATTATGATATTGACGAAGCTTTGTCTATATTTAATCATTGCATTAAACGAAGTGCTGAATGCATGAATAGGCAGATCATAATTGGTGATAATGATAAATCAGATGACTGGTTGATCATGAAGTAAGGCAGCAAAAAAAAATTTAAAAAGCTTTACAAATATCCCGTCAAACAGGAGATTCTGAAGATGGAAATGCTTTTTGTATTGCACGTAGAGAGTATAAACATTTGTTAAAGCGCAAAGAGAAGGATTTCCACAAATCGTTTTTAGATTAATTGTTATTTCGGTGAATAATCAAAAGCAATTTTGGGAAACTGTAAAAAAAACTTTTCAGGTAAACGGAAACACGTTAGCAATGATATCACTTTTTGGGCAACTGGTTTGAACACTTCAAAACTTTACTCCCAAAAGAAAGTGAACCAAAGAGGACGAATTGAATGTTGATGGTAATGATGTTTATTCAACCGACCAATATCAAAGGAAGAAGTTATTTTAGCAATTAGAAGATAAAGATTAAAAGCTGCTGGGCCGGATGGAATAACTGGAGAGTTGTTAAAAAATTTCAGGTGAGTGTGTTGCAGTTTCTTTGTCACATTTTTTAATGCTTTGTTCCAGAAAGGTATATTTCCTGACAGTTGGACAGAAAGTATTGTGCTTCCCTTGTACAAAAAGGAGATGTCAACAACCCTAACAAATTCAGGGGCATTTCATTATGCAACATTAGTAGCAAAATTTATTGTACAGTAATTAATCATCGTTTATAAGAGTGGGTTGAGGAAAATAATATTACTGGGGAATATCAAGCAGGATGCAAAAAGAACTATTCAACTATTGACATATGTTTACTTTGTTAGCCATCATACAAAAACAGTTTCTCTTTCAACAGAAAATTATATGTCCATTCATAGATTTTGAGAAGGCTTTTGATTCCATTAATAGGAAAATTCTTTGGTCAATTTTAGTTTAAAAATGGTATAAATGGTAATTTATACATTGCATCAAAAAATATGTTTAATAATGTTAAAGTTAAGATTTCGGTGGGACATAAATTAACTGATTTCATTTTGTGCACCTATGGTGTTAAGCAAGGTGACGGTGGGAGTCCTGTTTTATTTTCTTTGTTTATTAATGAACTTGCCATAGAAATAATTCAAAATGGTAGGCATGGTGCAATGTTTTACAACTGATTATTTTGAGCTCTTTATTTTTGTTATTACAGATGATGTTGTACTTTTATCAAAACAGTTATTGGTTTGCAGACACAGTTAAACTTTTACAACGCGCAGCTTTTTCTCTTGATTTGAAAGTGAATTTAAGCAAAAGTAATATAATTGTGTTTAGAAAAGGTGGCTATTTAGCGGCAAGAGAAAATTGGACATATATAATGCTGTTATGCCTGTCGTAAATGCTTATAAATACTTAGGTATACTGTTTTCAACAAAACTCAGTTTCACATTGGCTTGCAATGACCTTGTAAGTAAAGCAAAGAAAGCCTGCTCTGCATTATGAGAAAATTGTATTTTTTTGAAGAATACTAGTTTAGATTTATTGTTGAAGTTATTTGATTCACAGGTTCAAACCCCTTGCTCTGTACGGGCAGAACTTTGGGACTAGATGAAGCAGCCCGTCATTGTGAAAAAGTGCACCTCTTTGCATTAAAGAAATTTTTAGGAGTTTAATGCGAACACCCAATGACTTTGTCTATGGGGGGAGTCCATAGATATCCTATCTCTTTGAATTCTGTGCTAAACTGTATCCGATACTGGTTGAAATTAACAAAAATGAATGATCACAGATTACCTCGGGAAAGCCTTATGATGTTTAATACCTAGATGCAAGAGCAAAAGAAATTGGGCTTCAAATGTCCGTTGCAAATTATATCAATTTGGATATGGTATTTTTTGGGATAAACCAAGGAGTGCAAAATGATAAGTCATTTCTGTGTGAATTTAAAGACAGATTGATTGCATGCAGTGGCAGGAATGGGACTTTTATGTCAAAAATAGTGATAGATTTACCATGTATCGGACATTTTGTTCGGTACACGATGTCAAACGTTATCTACGAATGGATTTAGCTAAACACTTGAAGTTGACAATGACCAAATTTAGACTGGGAATTTTAGACATAGCAGAACACCGGTATCGTACAGTAAAATATACGGGATAGATTTGACTTGTCCATTATGCAAAAATGGAAAAGAGGACGAACTTCATTTTGTTTTATGTTGTTGTAAATTATCCAGTCTAAGAGCGCAATATGTACCGACAAAGTTTCCAAGGATCCCTGTCGTTTCGGTTAAGCCTGCTAATGGCATCTCAGAATGAAAGCATAGTAAGAAACTTCTCAATTTACTTATTCAAGGCATTTCAGCTTAGATCAGTCATGACTTCGTGACGGAGTAGTCCAACCAGTTTTTCTTGTGTTCTGTATAGTTCTCATATTGATGTTGTTATGTTCTCCATACCCCCTTCATAAGGGCAATGGCCTTTATATGAAGTAAACCATCTGAGTTCTGAGTTCTGAGTTCTCTCTCTCTCTCTCTCTCTCTCTCTCTCTTACTCTCTCTCTCTCTCTCTCTCTCTCTCCTCTCTCTCTCTCTCTCCCCTCTCTTTATGATATTGTGTTTACTATGTACTTGAGTTGTTTCATAGAGCTCGGTTAATCATTCTCTACCTTTGATTTTAGTACTTCTTAATGTTCATTTCCACTTTGGCATGATGATCAGACATTGGTTAGATCATCCACACTACCCTAATAAAATAGTCGCCCGGTGTACCTGGAACTTTGTTCCAGTCATCCAAGTTGGCACAAGTCATCAAGGAAATGAAGGCTACAAAATCAACATCCTAGGTCTTAGCGAAACTCGTTGGACAGAGTCAGGGAAATTTATATCAGAGGACATGAGCATCTGTTTTCAGGTCGTCATGACAAACACCCACCGTGACGGCGTCGCTCTTATCCTTGACAGACAAGCAGGCAATGCACTAGAAGAATGGACACCAGTGAACGAGCGCCTCCTGACAGCACGATTCAGCACGTCACACGCCAAGGTCACCATCATCCAATGCTACGTCCCAACCAATGACCACGATAATGTAAGGACACCTACCAGTTTCTAACGCAATTCATCCCTGCATCGTCTTAATCAGTCCTTCACACTGACGGACCTATTCACATATTCACGGTGTCCCTCCTACGACCGACCAATCCCACACCTACCCCTCTCTCTCTCTCTACTCTCTCTCTCTCTCCTCTCTCTCTCTCTCTCTCTCTCTCTCTCTCTCTCTCTCTCTCTCTCTCTCTCTCTCTCTCTCTCTCTCTCCCCTCTCTCTCTCTCTCTCTAACATACTGTTAGTTAGGCAGAATTATTTACCACTGCAGATATGAATGCTTATCTCTCCCTATTTCTTCAATCTAAGACTTACGAGCAAGCTTTGTTTATGATTCAATATTTCTTGCAGTCATTGCAACACCAAGCTGTTCTGTAGTTGCTGGAATGGTGCTCGGTACTTATCCTTGGAATTTATTTTGTTTGTTGTAATTTAGTCCCTTGCGGATTCATTCCAAGAACTAGCCCTCAGCACTTGTGTCTTAATATAAGAGGCTATCGTTTATATTTTCTACTTTTCACAAGAAAATGCAGCTTGTTTTGCTCTTCTATGATTTTCTTTTGCTTCTTAGGTGGCCCTTTGGTTGGTTTTTTGAAAACCAACAACACACTACGGTATTGCACACTAGCCTTTTCTGGGATAGCATTCTTCTTAAAAACCGGGAAATGCCCGAGGAGTCAAATTACTACTTTCCCGCGGTCACTGAGGAGAAAACAATCAGGTTTTCAAAATATCGGTGTCTGACCAGGGGGTATATGTTAGTGAGTTTTCCCTTCCTATTGGAGATTGCCCTCCCTTTTGGGGAGATTATAAGCTTGCTAAAGGCTCAGTTTGAGAAGCATTTATTTTATTTTTCCCATTAAACCAACTCAAGCACATACGTTAGTTAAGGCAGAATTATTTACCACTGCAAATTATAAATGTTTTATCTCCCCCTATTTCCTCAATCTAAGACTTTAAGAGCAAGCTTTGTTATTTTGAATATTTCTTGCAGTCATTGCAACCCCAAGCTGCTCTCTAAGTTGCTGGAATGGTGCTCGGTACTTATCCTTGGATTTATTAGTTTGTTGTAATTTAGCCCCTTGCGGATTCATTCCAAAGAACTGGCCCTCAGACTTGTGTCTTAATATAAGAGGTTTTTCTTTTTATATTTTCTACTTTCACAGAAAAGTACCTTGTTTTGCTCTTTTTGATTTTCTTTTGCTTCTTAGATGGCCCTTTTTTTGGTTGTTTGAAACTCAACAAACACACTACGGTATTGCACACCAGCCTTTCTGGGAAAAGCATTCTTCTTAAAACCGAAATGACAGAGGAGTCAAATTACTACTTTCCGCGGTCACTGAGGAAAAAACAATCAGGTTTCAAAATTCGGTATCTGACCAGGATTTATATGTTAGTGATTTTCCCCTCCCTTTGGAGTTTTGTCTCCCTCTTGGAGACTATAAGCTTGCTGAAGGCTCAGTTTGAGAAGCATTTATTTTATTTTCCCCATCACCCACTCAAGCACATACTGTTGTTAGGCAAAATTAAATTTTTACCACTGCAGTTGAATACTTATCTCCCCTATTTCTTCACTCAAGACATAAGAGCAAGCTTTGTTTATAATTGAATATTTCTTGCAGTCGTTGCAACCCAAGCTGCTCTGTAAGTTGCTGGAATGGTGCTCGGTACTTATTGTTGGAATTTATTAGTTTGTTATATATATTATATATATATATATATATATTATATAATATATTTTATATATATATATATTTTTTTTATAAATAATATAGAGAGAGAGGAGAGAGAGGGGGAAGAGAGGGGAGAGAGAGAGAGAGAGAGAGAGAGAGGGGGAGAGAGAGAGAATATTTGGGGGAGAGAAATTTTTTTGGCAAATACATGTTGCGCAAAGTAACGTATGATAAGCATGCCATGTTTAAAAAATGAAATTCACACATATTGCAGACATGTTACGTTGAGTACAAAACCTTTCTTCTTTTGGAATAGCAAATCGACGGTCTACTTCAATTGTTTAATTTATTATTAGAACTCTCAGTTTGATAGGAGGGTAAAATTAAACATCTGGTAAGCTAGAATATGTTCTCCACCTTGAAATCAGATTTACAAAATTTGTAGAAAAACACACTTACTGCTAGTTTCATTGTCATGTTGCCAGTTTGACAAAAATAGCATTGCAAACTTTTTTTTGGGACATTCCTACATAATGTATTGATGTCTGTAAAAGATTGATTGCTCAAAACAATCAAAACCAGATTGTAGAAGTATGTTTTTACTGCACTTTAAACCCAGGGAGGACTTTGCTACTGCACTATTGTGCAAATGTAACATGAAAGAAATAGACCTAACCGACTTTTTGTCAACAGAAAATTGAACCAACTAGCGCAAATCGAATGATTCGAACATAAATAATAATTGATAAAGGGTAACGTCCTTTGTTCCACCATAAATCAGGGTTGTCATGGTATTTTTTTTTTAAAGCAAATAGGTTTTTTAATAAAATAAAAAAATAAATGTTTAAGCTGAAATATATCGAAAAATATTTTTTTCGTATCCCCCTATTGAACAACCATATGAAAATATTTTGGAACAATCATTTTATCAAAAAAATCTAAAAAAAACAGGAATACGTACATCTTTTGTTCTTGCCTTTTTGCTCGGAGAGGCAATACAAATATATTTTGCCTTCAAAAAAGATTGCTAGGGTTTTCCCTTATGCAGCTAATGAAGTGTTTTCTATCTGTAATATATTTTCTTAATTTCATGTTCCCAGTTTCTCCTTCTTCAATCCCCCCCCCCCCCCAAACCTCACCCTTTAAGTCCAAATCTTTCCCAAAGTCATTACTATGAAGACAGTTCAGTTGTTGGCCTGCGCTTGTTTTTTTCCCCCATATTGGATTGTTCGCCTGTGTTTTGTCTGACTTTATTCAAGTTTAAAGTCTGTGCCAGTCTTAAATAACAGTTACTCTGTGTTAGGTTTCCTTATGGGAGCAAACGATACCCCACTTGTTTACTGTTTATCATTTACTGTTCCTGCCTCATTTTTTTTCCCAAATCAATGTACAGTACACTTGTTCTTTTGTTTTCAGAAAACATGCATTAAACATTAAAGTTTCCGGAAACCCAGATTCATTTATGAAAATATATCTGATTCTGTTCAAGAAAGGATGACAATCGGTTATTCTAGACGTTGAAAATAATTTACCAACACAACTCAGCAAAGTTATGTCCATAATTGCCGCAGTCATGTCTCTACCTTCACCTTTGAACACTGGTTTCATCACGCAACAGTCCAGTCATGTGGAACATCCCTTGAATTGAGAATTTGTGAACCATTTTCAGAAAATTCGAACGAGTAATGGGGGCATTATATTTAATATATGCAAGAGAATGTAAATATGCGGGTTCAAGCTCACCTATCTTATTTTGCATGATAACCCCCCTTTTCACATCCAAATCACGCCATCAATATCAGTTTTGGCCAAAATTAACACCTATTTTAAAAAAAAAATTAAACCCCCCAAAACCTCTAAAATTGCCGTAATTAGCACATTTAAAAACGGGGGGGCTTACGTGCTAGATAGATTTGGTGATCGTAAACAAAGATATTTACTTCCTCCAAGGACATATATGAACTAAAACGTTATGGTTTGACAGTCTTATCCAGACTGGCCCTGCTGCTGTTGTTACTTGACACGGAAAAATCGATAAATTGCAATTACTGCCCGACAACGAACTACCGCAATGCGACACATTATTATTCATCGCGCTGCGCGCTTAACCAATTGGCAGGAGGTATGACATCATTTTTGGTCGACAGCTCGTAAGCCCCAGCCAGTCGGTCATTTCTGACTGGAGCCCCACATTGGAGGGTTGTGTTGTGTGCAGGCGTGTGTGCGTGTTCTGTGAGAGAAGTATTTACTAGAAAATATTTATGTCTAAAGGGACAGCATTTCTTCAGAATTAGAGAGAGAACTTCGGGAATCGCAAGTTGCTCATAAAAAATTTATTAGATTTCTCAACCACAGCCATCACTTTAATTCTACCTGACATGGTCAAGCTTCTACTTCTAAACAAGCTCAAAATCTCCCGCTACCACCCCAACACCAACGGAATTGTGGACTGAAGAGAAATGTTTATTTTTGCGGGAGAAATCAATACTACTTTCAAAAATGTAGAATATAATCGAAAAGCAAAAACAGAAGGGCCACAGAAATTGCAAAGAAGCCTAAAACAACACTTCAACATTGTTTAAAAAAAAGGGAAAAGGCAAAAGGACAAGCGGAAGGAGTTAACACAAGGGGGAGCTGCATAACTATCTTATGTCAAGTCAGGCTGACGTTCAATCAGCTATTTTGAGAGAAACATTTTCTGAAGATCTTTTTTCAACCACAACAGATGAAATCTTTGGGGAACAGGCTGCGAAAGGGGGTGAGAATCTGAAGAAGCAGGATGCTCAAACATCATGATTTACGTTCAGTTTGGGAATTCTTAAATCTTTGCAAAAACTGGCATGAAGAGGCAAAAAAGCTGGAATATAAAAGGGAAACTTGGGGTCAGTGGCTTAAAAGAGAAATGTGGATATTTCTGATGATCATGCTCGCAAATTTGCGTGCTGTTTCAAAAGTGCTTTTGGGTATCCTCAGTTTTACAGTTGGTCCCCCCTTCAGCTTTATTTTCAGCAAGTTAAAACAATTCAAACCATGCTGCAACCCCCTGAATTGGAGACTATTGGGAAACAACCTCTCATTTAAACCCCCGACAACTACCCTGCAAGCCTCTCATGAACGCCACAAACGCATGACGGGGGACCTAAAAATAGTACTGGTTTTTGCAAAACGCCTGGCTATCATCGTGTGTGCAGTTTCCCCCTTCGTCGTCCGACCGGCTTGAGCTGTGTTTACGCCCCGCTTCACTTACAAAGGCTGCCTTTCAGGTGGCCCCCAATAGAACTAACAGATCCTGTGATTATTGATTCAGGACTCTGATAAGTGCTTTGGGGGGCTGTCTCGAATTTCGTCATTCAAGTGTGAACCACAAAAAGCCCCTCTTCACTTTTCCTGCAGCGCCTCCCCATCTATTGTGTGTTTGTTTGTTGTTTGTGTGTGTGTGTCGTGTATGCGTGTATGCGGGGTATACGTGTGTGTGAGAGAGAGGGGGAGGTGGGACAGACGACAGACAAAGAAGTAAACAGACAGACAGGCAGACAGCCAGAGATGTGGGAGTGAATGAGGGAAGAGAGATGTGGGAGTGAATAAGGGAGAGAGAGATGATTAATTAATTTTTTTTAATTTATAATTTTATTCTGGTTTAAAAATGAAGCCCGAAGAAGTTGAAAGCTTACTAAATATACTTCACACGTTAAATTGGAAGGGCCAAAGAGAAAGGTTAAGGAGCAGGTTTGAAACATCAATTACTGATCTTTTTATTCACATAAATATACAAAAGCGTGAAGGAGGCCATCAGTGAAATACAAGATTTTTGGCCTCAACCAGCCATAAAATTGTTTGCCATATTAGTTGATTTATGGCTTCTCAAGATGTTAATCTGACCGTTTCTATTGTCCTTCAGGGGTAAACTATTTGCTTAATGAAGATTAGGTTTTACGATTAGAAAAGGCTATAAAAAAACAGTTGAATTACAATTTTTTTTTTTAAATTTATTTTAGATTAAAAATGGCTCCCGAACTTAGTGCATCTGATTTAAAGAATTGTAATGACTATTTAACGAGCCCAATGAAAGCGTTAAACATTGATTTTTAGTGAATCTGGGTTTGAGAATGATGTAAACAATATAATAAAAGATCATAGTGAACTATTTAAAGAAGCAACTAAAAGTGATGAACATTGACTGTAGTGATTCAGAAAAAGCTAAAATATTGGCGGTGTTATTGTACAGTTAACGTGTCTTAAAAGTGTTGCAAGGGCTTGGGCAAAGAATAAAAAGCGTGTTTTATTTACTTTTATATACATTTATTTTTTTAATCTACGTAAATTTTGAGTTAAAAATGAGCCTCACAAGCGTGTCTGAGTTTGAAAAACTGCCAGCCAGCCCCACGGGTTGAAAGGTAGTGAAAAAACAATTAAGCACAATTTTTGTGAAGTAGACATGGGCATCATTAACCCCACAAATGTTCATGAAAGCGTAGCACATGCTATCTCTAAAATCCCAGAGTTTTCAGATGGAGCCACCAGTAAAAGTGTTGTTGGTCGTTTGATTGATTATATAACTCCCGATGATAGTAAATGGAAGTCTGTGTTTCAACTAAACAGAAAGAAGTTATTAGCTATCGCGACTTTAACTCTGACTGGGCTGACTACATGCTCAACATTTTAACCATGCTAGCGAAGAAGCAAGTTAAGGGGTTCTGGCTGGTCTGAAGGAACAGTCCTTGAAATCAAATTGAAACAAACAAAGTTCTATCCTATAGTTGGCAATTCTTACCTTCCTCTCCCAAAGAGTTAGTTTTAAACGAGCAGTCTTAAACATAAAAATCCTGAAAAACATGTGTTTTTAGTGGTGTGTTTTAGCACATTTACATCCTGTTTAAAAAGAACGCAGAAAGGCATCTAATTTAGAACAGTACAAACAAGAACTGAACTTTGATAACATAACCTTTCCAGCGAGTATAGAAAGTATATCTCAGTTTGAAGAGCAAAACAAACCAATCACTGAAAACGTATACACATGGTCTGTAGAAGCTGATCTGCGCCTCTAAGGGTTTCTCCAACCGCCCCTACTTTAGGCGAACGCTTAACAACATGTAGACTTGATACTGTTTGCAGATGGCCCTAAGAGTCATTATGTATTAATTAGAACAATAAGCAGACTTTTTAGAATATACATAAAAGCATAAATCTAAACAGGAGTTTTTGTAGAAGATGTTTAGTTAGAATCCCCCTATAGAAGCAGCTCCCCAGTCTAGAACTCATTGTAAAATTTTTGGGTAGACTGTGAAAACCAAACTCTCCTCACACCTAAACCAGGGTCTAAAGTTAGTTTTAAAAATTTAACACAACATGCAGATGAGTCCGTATGTGGTTTATGTTTGACTTTGAATAAATCTTACCGCAGTAATACGGCCCACAACAGCAAGAAAAAAAAAACAACCTTTTTTAACCCACCATCAGATCTGTTCTTTGCGTTTATTGTTGTTAGTCAGATGGTCAACACACGACACCCGAGATTTACAGGGGCCCCCCCCAAATGAAGTAGTGATTTTTAGAGCGATGAAACAACTTCGCAATAAATTTTCCCAACAAAATAAATCTTTCAGACTTGTTATGACTCCTGAAGACCAAGAACGCTATGACTCTCTACCACTGTGGATTGCGGCTTTAGAGCTAACACTAACAGTAAAGACGTAACAGTAAGAGACCACGATCACATTACTGGCAAATTTAGGAGGGGCCGCGCCAACAATTGTAGTCTTCAGCTTAAGGTTGATCCAAAAGCATGGAAACTGCCTATCTTCTTTCATACTTACGAGGCTACGATTCTCATTTTATCATGCAAGCAGTGACTTCTGAATATAAGAGGGTTACCTGCATTGCACGTCTTCAAAAATTTACATGACTTTTACTCTTGATAGTTTATCCTTTTATGACTCAGCCCAACATCTGATGGCTAGTTTAGATAAGTTAGCGGGATCTTTACAGACTTTCCAATCACTAAACAATATTTGACCCATCTTTAGTGCGTAAAGGAGTTTATCCTTATGAATACATGACTCGTGGGACAGGTTTGACGAAGACTCACTTCCCCCTAAAGGCGCTTTCTTTTCTAGTCTTAGAGGCAAAGACATAATGACTCTGACTATGAATACGCTCAGAAAGCCGGGGCAGAATTAAAATGTGAAACGATGGGCAAATTATCATGTCAGTATTTTTTGGGCTGACGTGGGGTTTATTGGCAAAAGTCTTTCAGAATTACAGATCTACATGCATGAAACATTACAACTTAGACTCATCACATTCATCTCTGCCCCAGGTCTTTTTTGGGGGACGCTTTCTTAAAGTCTACAAACATTCAGATTGACTTAATTTCTGATCTACCCACACTTCAGATGATTGAAGACGGGCTGAGGGGAGGTATTAGCATGGCCTCACATCCTTACTGCAAAGCTAACAACAAATATTTAGACGATTATGATCCCCCCTAAACATCAACTATCTAATGTACTTAGACGCCAACAATCTGTATGGATGGGCCAGGGAGTCAACCGCTTCTACTGAAAAACTTTACAATGATAAAAGGGCCTCACAATGTTACACTGTGTTAAGTATGTTGTCACAGCTTACCCCTGATAATAAAATTTGGACTAATTTTGGGAAAGTAGATTTAGATTATCCTAAAGAATTACACGATCTTCAACGATTACCCCTAGCCGCAGAAAGATTAAGATGAGCCCATCGAACCTCCTAAACTTGTTCCTAATTTTAAAAAGACATAAAACTAAATATGTGTCCCATTACAGACTCCTACATTTTTTATTAAGACACGGATTAAAGCTGACAGCTGTTCACGAATCATTGTTTTTGACAAGAGCCTTTTATGAGGCCAACATCAAGAAGAATACTGGATCTTAGAACCCAAGCCACTGATGCTTCAGAAAAAAGACTTATTTAAACGATGAACAACAGCTGTTTTGGCAAACCATGGAGAACGTACACAATCGCAAAGATGTTAAATTAGTTACAAAAGAAAACCAAGCAATTAAGTTTGCATCTAAACCAACTATCAAGACTTTAGAAGATTTAACGACAGCCTGGTTGGTATTATGATGAAAAAAAAGGATGTTAAGTTGGACAAGCCGGTGTTTATCGGCTTTAACCGTATTAGAGTTGTCAAAGTTTTGATGTTAGAATTTCTTTTACGACTACTTTAAACCACTGTACCCAGAAGCAAGAGTCCTTTACACAGACACCGATAGTTTTTTTCTAGACGTCCCAACTGAAGACTTTTAAAAAGGACTTAGAAACAGAAGTAGCTAAAGGAGTTGATGGGTGGTACGACCCATGTGACTATCCTAGGCATCCTTTACATTCAACTGTGAACAAGAAAGTGATTGGAAAGATGAAGGAACTTAATGGGACAGTTATTAAAAGAATGTTGGTTTGAGATAAAAGATGTACAGCGTTGCCAGCCAGACTTCTGTAATGAAGAAGACTAAAGGCATAAGTAAAGAAGTTGTCAAAAAAAAATACTCCGATAACTACAAGCAAGCTCTCTTTGAAAACAAAGTATTTCATCACACAAAATGTTAATCTTCGCTCTACTCTTCATCAAGTAAACAAAAACTGCTGGTTAAAAAAATCACTAGTCTCTAACAATAACAAGAGATCTTACTTTCAATCCTGATTTTTTCATATGCTGTAGGGCGTTGAGGAACTTTAAAAAAGATTAACTTAAACTGACTTGGCTTGTACTTAACTAAAGAACCTAACTGTACTTACTTAAAAACCTAACAAGAACTTAACTTAAGAACATAACAAGAACTTACTTAAGAACCTAACTGTACTTAAAACTAGAACTTATTTTTTTGCACTTTACTTGTAATTTACTTGCACTTAACTTAAAAAGTATTTTTGATAAACTAACTTAACTTGTACTTATCTAGTTCTTAACTTGTACTTTATCTATTCTTAAAACTATTCCATGAAAATGGGTCTACTGCACTTTTTTTGCAGAAGGCGGTTTCTTCTTTTACTGTGGGGGCTTGGGGCTTTGTTGTTAGGTATGGGTGTTATGTATTTGTATGCTAAAAACCACCCCCAGCAACAACAGCAGCCCCAATACATAATGATACGTCTTATTGTTTAATTGTGTTTTTGGGTTATTTGGGGTTTGTTGGCGGCGGCGATGTTGTATTACTATCTAATAATTTTTGTTTTGCTGATTGGTTTGCTTTTTGCAGTCTGTTCCATTCAGCCAGTTTCGTCCCAGCCTCAACACGTCCAGGCTTTTTGACTTAGAAACATACTCACTTGCGGTACATTTAATTGGGGCCATTCATTGTGGTATATTCACTTGCTCCTGTGGACTGCCCTGTGGCGTCTTCTTCTCTGACCGCTATTCTTTTTATTGCGATTAAATTTAATATGATCAAAATTAATATGATTAAAAGTAATTAATCCCATGATGAATGGCAAACATCGTCCCAAATCTGAAATACATTCACATGCAAGAGTTTCTAGGGACTTGTTTAAAACCGGATCTTGTATAAGTCGTATTTTAAATCTTTTCTGAATCAACCGGCGCATCTTACTTACTAACTTAGCATATAGACTAACCCATTGTCCTGACCACTGATCAAACCTTTTTTGGGGACCTAGCTGTGCTTCGTACTTTGAGTAGTACTTTTCAATGTCTGATGTAGACAGTTGTTGGATCTGTTCAATACTTAGTTTCAACGCCTAAATACGTCTAGTTTTTCCACAAGCAGCCAGAGAGTATAATCTTTTTTTTATGGGGAGTGGTCTACGGAGTAGTCTGCTTGCTCCTCACACTTTAAAAGTTCGTCACAATCCATTTTAAAAAGCAATAAAAAAATAATTTAATACTTTTAAAACCATGAGTTTAACGCTGGGTTAATTTTTGCAGTGCCTATCGCTGGTGTTATAGTCTATTCAACCCTTGGCAAAATGTTTGTTAGGGATAAAACCGACCAACATGGGGAAAAATAGAAGATTGCCAAAACTAGTTGCAACTTTATTTTTAGCTTAACAACAAAAGAAATTTTCTGAAATTTAAAAAGCACATAGACAGTCTTTCGTTTTTTTGATTATTTTAATTATTTTTTAGTTAATAAAAAGTTTAGTGAAAAAAAGATTACCAATACAATTTACCATTCTCCTGTAATTAGCGGTCTTAGTATAGGCTATAGTGTGTTAGCAAAAAACATGTTTAAAATGAAGCCGGCTGATCTAGGAAGGTTAGACATTGAGGATGTTGTTAAGGTTATAGTTGTAATTACTGCGGGGGTTGCCCCAAAAGACTTTCTTTTTACACAGGGATTATTCCAGAAAATGTTAGTTCATAGAAAAGATTAATCTAGAAAAATATTGATTTATAAAAGATGGCAGGGGTAGTTATGATGGTAGGAGGAGCTATTGTTAATTGCTTTAGCCTTCTCTGGAAGCAATTATATGTTTAGTAAATTGCGGTCCGATGAAGAGAGAGAGCGTCATAACAAGGCAATAGAAGATTTAGCTAAGGCAAGAGACGCTTACGAGAAAAGGCGAATTTCTCACTTAGACTTTATTAATAAAAAGTTAAGAGAACAGGGCCATGCAGAGCACCATTTACAGACGTTGTGAGGCATTGAATGAGTATTACTTAGTAACAGGAAAGAAGTTTCTAACAACGCCACCGCCAGAACTGTCGACTTTTATGAGCCGTCAGAAGAACAGAAAATAGCAGAAATTGGTTTTATTGTGGGTGCTATGGGGGCAATCTATATCTTGCACAAACAATCTAAAAAAAACAATTAAAAAAAACAATTTAAATTTCAGTCCTTCTTATGGGGCAATCGAAGTCCCAAAATATTTTATTCTCCTAAAGGGTATTGGAAAGGGAAAAACCGCTATTGAAAAACTGAGTAAAGCTGCTAGAGTGTCTAAATCAGTTTCGAAAGACTGGGTTTCAAAACAGGCAATTTGGCAAATATATCTGCCTGCCCCCAAAAGAAATAATAATGGCCTAGATTTGTTAATCAGTTCCAAATGACCCCACCAAAAGGACTTTTTGTATCTTCCACATGATAAAGTTAGAAGAAAAAAGTTTAAGTATGCTCTGACAGTTGTTGACATGGCTTCAAGATACAAAGACGCTGAACCTTTAACGGAAAAAGTTCAACTGCTGTGGCTGGCATTACAACAAAATTACGTGAGAGTCCATTAAAGTATCCTAGGCTGATTCAAGTTGTGATGGGAAAAGAGTTTAAAGGTTCTGTAAACCAGCTGTTTTTTAAACATATGTTACCAGTTAAGAGAGGGATCCCAGGCAACCATCGATCACAAGCCCTAGTAGAAAACTTTAATAAGATCTAGCTGAACGCCTGTTTACCTATCAATATCACAGAGAAATTATGGACACTACGAAGTACACTACGAAGTACAGAGAACGCACACAGAATGGGTTAGGAGGTTGCCAGCAGTCTTACGTGCCATGAACAATGAAGAATTTAAAGCAAAAAGGCCTTAAACCAGTGAACGCAATCAAATTAAAAAAAAATTAGCATTACTGAAGATGTGCAAGGTAATCAAAAACTCTTGCCGTTTGGACTAAAGTAAGATACTTGTATGCTCCTGGAGAGGCAGAAGGTGGGTGTTAGATTAGAGCCACAGACCCAATTATGGAGCGTAATGTATATTATGAAGTTGAAAGATTTTTGAAAACAGACCCTCCCGTATATTTTTTAAGAGGACTCTCTCTTCTAGCGGTGTAACGTCTAAAAGGGCCCCCCCCTAAAAGATCCTTTGTTCGTGAAGAGCTGCAAGTTGTCCCGCCAACACAGTTAGTTAACAAAAAAATAGTATTTATTTTTTGTTAAACTTATTTATTTGTTAAACTTATTTTTTTGGTCTATTTTGGGTTTAACCGATCATGTTTGTTTTTTAATGTTTTGTTTAATTGCATCAGTGTCTACTGTCGTGATGTAAAAGTCTTTCTCCACTCCTTTTGTAGTTTTAATTTTCTGTCGTCTATAATCCTCACCATCAGCCCCTAAAACTTATCAAATTCTTCGTCCGTAATGTTTTCATCCTGTAATGATTCTTTTTCTTAAACTTAATGAGCAAAGTTTTTGCTGATGCTAGGGCAACAATGGCAGTGTGCTTTTGTAATTTAGGAGTTATTTTTTTTTTTAAACAGCACTTACAATCATAGACATGGCGCCTAAACCTAACCCGGGCCTCCTAAATGCTAAAGAGGGCTGGGGCGCACCAACCCAGTAGCTAAAACAGCAATGCCAGACCCAGCACTTTCGCTAGCTACAGCTGATGAGCCAGTAATTTCATAAGAAAGAGTATTTAAAGCTTTAGCATATTTCTTTCTGTAACTTATACTTATCCGTCGCCCTTTTTATTTCCTTTTGAAGTTCAGTTATTTGCTTTAACCTTAAACTGTTGAACCTCCATTTTTTAATAAGATTATTTTTTAAAATTAATCTTATAACATTCTTCTTGTTATCCTTCTGCGCACTTCACAACAGAATAAAAAAACGCATTAAAATCATCATTACTTAATGAAATAAGTCAAGTACTGTTAGTTTGTCTTTGTCAACCATTATAGTAACCTTGTCGGATGATGCAAGGGTTGTTTATTTCATCTCCGTTTTTAGTAATAACAATAACGAGCTTAAAAGGGGGCATCCAAGTTTTCAGCCTTTATTTGTATGCCTCAATAAACGCATGTTCTTGCAAACTAGTATCGCCCTCCCTCGGAGTAATAAATAAGCGAAAAAACATCGTCATTGCCTAGGTAGTGATTCTAGCGCTGGGGTAAATTCTAAGCCTACGGTGTCACCCCCCACTTCAGTAAGGACTTCTTTCTCTGTAGCACATATTCAGAACCTCGCTTAGTTATTTCAATCTGCTTTTTCTGTTTGGGGGTTTCCCGGGGGCAAGGCTAACAAGAATGGGCCCTTCATTTAAGGCTTTTTTTAAAAATTTTTGTTCTTTTCTTTGTATACATTGGGGTTCGTAGTTCAAACTTTAAAATTTCCCGTCAATTTCAGGAAGCAACGCCCAAGCATTCTCTCTTTTATGAAGTTTGTATTCACGTTTGCCAAAATCGTTTGCTCCCTTTAAAATTTTTTATCTCTTTAGGGCAGGATGCTGCTGCCGTTTTTTTGTCTTCAATTTTTTGTTTTGTTTGTAAACCCCGTCATCTGTATATTCAAATCCATAAACATTTTCTGGCACTCTCCCATTAGATCAAACTCAGTTGTGTCTGCTAGGTCTTTTAGCTCTACTGCAGTGCATTTAGGAGCTAGCTCCGCTTTTAATTCTGGCCCTCGAGACATTCTTTTTATAAAAAATTTATAATAAACAAATTGTTATAAACAATCCTAATAAACAATTACAATAAACAAACGTATTGAACTGGGGGTCGTCCGTAAGCATAGCTTGCGTGCTTAGATTTTTCTAACTGCTCTTTTATTTTTTTTAGCTCATCTTTGTCCCTTATTATATAATGTTCACTTATACATTCTTTAAAACTGTCTTTGTCCTTGTGTAAAATAATACAACCGATTTTAACTGCGATCTAAAGTCTTT
Source organism: Conus ventricosus (assembly GCA_018398815.1). Classification (NCBI taxonomy): domain Eukaryota; kingdom Metazoa; phylum Mollusca; class Gastropoda; order Neogastropoda; family Conidae; genus Conus; species Conus ventricosus. The sequence continues at coordinate 18,932 of JAFLJL010016321.1, forward strand.
TAAGACAGCATTGTATTTTTGAGTTAAGAGCCCCACAGAAACTAAGGCGTGGCGCCCACTAAGGCCAGCTTTGACAGAGCTTTTCTTTTTTTAACAATATCTCGTTCAGCTGAACGTCATCAATAATAAACAGCGTTTCCGGTTTCCCCCAAATAGTTTTTTAATAGTTCTAAAACAGTCGCTCAGTTTGTCGCTAGGATCAACTAGAAATATATTTTCATCTGTCCAAATAAAATTCCTTTCTTTTTTAAGACTTGTTGTGCTTAATGGTTTTGCAGAATATAACAATGTTTTTCGTAATGAAACCTGTATATTGTTTGTAACAAATCAAGTACGAAGACAGTTTTCCCACCCCCAAGTAATCCCGCAGATAAGAGAAAAAGTGCGGATCTTTAGGAAGAAACTTTAAGCTATCCATATGTTTTTTAATTAGAATTTTCTTCTGCATTTTAATAAGCCACATCTTTTTGCCTGTTTCTTCAATGTTTAACTGAGCATCACAACCATAAAAAATGTGCATTTTTTTGGGCCGTTTCCGTCTGCTTTCTTGTGAATATTTAATTTTTATACCCTCTTGCCCTATCCTTTCTCCTTCCCAACAACTTTGTCAAAATGTAGAATCTAAATCCAGCCACAGCCCTTTTTTGTTTATTAAGTAGTCTTCGAGTTTACATCATAAAGGCGAAGTTTTTTACATACACGATCAACTGCAGGGTCCCTTTGCCTGCCTCCAGCGAACAACATTTTTTATTTCATCAAAGTGTTGGTGAGGGTAAAAGTCCGCGCCCTGAATACAACTAATCAGACTTGCCATTTATTGCGCAGTCACCTTCTCAATTTTTGGATTATAAAACGCCTTGATTCTCTCTGAAAAGGAGTTGTTTCTTCAGTAAACAATAACAAAATTCCTTTTAAAGACTTAGAGACTGATTTAGATGTATGTTCCAAGAGTGTCCCGCTTGTTTCTATTTTCTGTAATGGGTGTATAACGTTTTCATAATAAATAACTGTTTTACTTTTATACTGGGTAGATTGTTCTGGCCGTCCCGGGTTAGCAACAACATCAAACTCAAAAGAAATGTCACTAGCCGCGTTTTTTAGCCTCAGGATCTTCCGACCCGAACGACAGAACCGCTAGGATTAAATGTCAGTTCATAAGTAAGCTTTTCTTTTGTGCGCCTTGGTAATTTTGGCATTGCGTCTTTAACAGCTCAAAAACTGAGGGGCCGGAATCTGTTACCAATGCTTTCTCCCGCCTCATCTTTAACATCATTCTTTGCATCGCCCCCTTTAAGCCTGTGCTTTGAGACCGTTTGGGTTTTGTATCCCCCGATAAACTTTCTCTTTTCTTTCTTTTTTTAGGCAGCCATGATCAGAATAGAGAGCAAAAAAAAGTCTGCCTTGCCTAGTACAACAACACGTTTTCCCTCCAGTTTGATTTCTATATGATTAACAATAGCCCTGCCCAAATTAGCAACAACAGTAGCATTAGGATTGCTGATGTAATATCTATTTTTAATGTGTTTAGCGGTGCCTGGCATTATAACTTTATCAGCACCAAAATCAGGGAACATAACTGTTAATGTTTGTCCAGGCTGAACTGTTGATGGAGATTTACACTAATTACCCTCTGCCTTATTTCCTTTTTCTCCATGGGGCTCCTTCTCTTTTCTGTATGGGTCGAGGGGCACAACCGTATAGTGTCATTTTTATAAAACAAAAAGAATATAAAAAAAAAATATGGATGAAGATTTTGACGCGATTGATCCTGTTGGTGGAGAAGAAGAAGATGAAAAACTAGTCCCCTCATTGCAAGAAGAGTTGAAGAAGCAGCGGGCCCATTTAGTAAAAGACCTAAAGGAGAAGGTTCTTCACTCCTTAAAGCTCGCCAAGACAGAAGGAGTAGGTTCTTCACCCCTAAAGCCCCTAAAAAACTATTGCGAGAAAGAATTCAATCCCTTCCTTCGAAATGAGGGCTATAAACCGAGGTTCCGTGTTGTGAACGACATGCATAAGATCTTGCAACCACACGTAAAATCCCATCACCAAACTTTTCGGAAGAGAGAAGCCGTTTTTGGGCCGTTGGTATGGTGACAGTTACAATAGCATGCACCCTGCGTGAGAAATGGAAAGAATCGAAGGGAGTGATATTGAACGGTATTGAAGGATGACCGGGAAACGACGAATGACGCCGAGGCAGCGCTTTCAGTCGGCACTACCAGGTAGGCAGCCGTTGTGTATATAGATGATTGTGGCGCAAATGAGTTGATTCCCAAGAAAATTTCGCTAAAAATAAAATCTATATTATTTTATTATTTTCTATAAAAGCAATCGGAAGAGAGCTACAAAGTAGTTGACCCTAAGATTTTAAGGAAGGATGGTGGGAATTTGTATAAAGAACGGTGCAGGAGATCGCGTAAAAAGTTACTTCAAAAGCAAAACCAAACAAGGTTTTTAAAACTAAACAAATTTGGCGAAAATCCTATTGCTAAGGCAGGGAAAACTTAAACCTTTTAGAGTTAGAGCCGAGTCGTTTTCTTTTACAGAGCTTTGGGGAAGGGGTTGCCAACACAATCTAAAATACAAAAAATTCCCTTCAAGATTTAACTCAAGAGCAGTATGAATCAATTAAAAGAGCAGAAAACTAATGCGTAATTGAAACAAGTTTTTAATGAGGAGACGCAGTTAAAAACAATTGACGATTCCCATTGCCCAGCGTGAAATCTGGGGCTTAATGAGGCTTTTTCGAACAAAAAGGGGCGAACTAACAAACAATTTGCAAAATTGTGGTTGGATAGAGAATTGAAGAAGAAAAAATTAACTGGCTGATGCAGATTTATAAACAATTTAGGGCAAGAAGAAAAGGCTAGATACAGCAGAAATACAGGATTTAATCTTCAAGGTCAGCTAGGTTAGAAGGTGCTGTCTACTTAACAGAGCGCGAGTTAGCATCACAAACAAGCAAGTAAGAGACTTTAAACAGGAAATACTTTATGAAAATTTCTACGGTAGGGAAAAGAATAAGGACTCTGTTCAGAGAACAGGGATTAAAATGTTAGATATTAACAGTGTTTTGGGTTGGGTAACCCACACTCGTTTATGCTTTAACAGGCGGTGCGCCAACAGGGCCAGTAACGCCTCCAACACTCAGCCTGGTAAAAGTGGGATTGAACATGCATCAATCTAGCAATTATTAAAAAAGTTGCCGCCTTAAAGCGCTTGATGCTCCGCCTGCATAATAGGCAGTTGTTGTTAGTTGGGTTTTGTCTTAATTAGGCAAAGTTGCTGGTTATTGGCTGACCATCTGGGCGTTAGGAGCTAGCTGCTGGATAATTTTTAGTGAATTAAAGTACAGCTAATCCGTAAAAGTTTAAAACCACAACATAGGGCTGGTCTTTTCGCTAGTGTGACTGTCAGTGTGAGGTAGATCAATCAGGTGGAATGCTTTCTGGGCTGCTTTCTGGTGCGGGCACTTAAAACTTGATCGCTTTCTTAAGGGCTAGGACTTTTTTTTAAAAATGGTTGGGCGGGTCTTGTGTTTAAGCCTTGATTGTGTCCTAAGTTTTGGT
>JAFLJL010016321.1:27500-45755 GCA_018398815.1 Conus ventricosus
CACCCCACACAACCCACACACACACACAGGCGCGCGGCGCAGAGAGAGAGAGAGAGAGAGAGAGAGAGAGAGAGTGAGAGAGAGAGAGAGAGAGAGAGAGAGAAGGAGAGAGGGGAGAGAGAGAGAGAGAGAGAGAGAATACGTATAGTTTTAAACAAAAAGGGATAGAGAGATGAGAGAGAGAGAGAGAGAGGAGAGAGAGAGAGAGAGAGGAGAGAGAGAGAGAGAGAGAGAGAGAGAGAGAGGAGATTCAGATTCAGATTCAGATGATTTAATCATTTAAGGCCATAGCCCCATATGAAAGGAGCGATAACAATATTACAAGAAAATTATCATAAAGGCAGCAGTATCACGAGTCCTTACAATTACAAAATGCAGTCAATCAAGAAAGCAATGTTTCTCTTAACTGGAAAGCTTTATATACATAAAGAACCCAAACTACGAATCACACTCTCTTTTTCTGATGCCATTAGCAAGGAAAAACGAAACATACATGGTTGGTTATAAAATTTTGTATGTATTAGCTGCAAACGGAGATTACTATTAAGCAGGGCACTGCAGGACAAAATGAACTTCATCTTCGACTGATTCTTTACAAAGGGGGGCAGAGCAATTCATTGTAACTCGCATTTTTGTAGCGATTAGCATGTACCTTAATATCAGAAATTCCAAATCTAAATCTAGTGAAAGTAAATCGCAGTGCATTTTCATATTAAACAAAAGGTAATTCTTACTAAATGTGAGGAACTGTGAACTCTGTACACATCAAATCTGTTACTTGATTGAATGTGACTTTCCCACGCTTGCCATCTACTGTCGATCAATCTTTGTCGAATTGTTTGAATAAACTTACGTTCTTCTCCTACTCCTTGGTATATCCATGCATTCCTAATCCCAGCTCAAAAAAACAGATACGAACATTTGAAACCCAATTATTTTTGCCCCTTGAGTCGAGATCAAGTAGTGTATTGTACGCTTTTCGTGGAAATCTATCACTAGTCATGTTTAATAACTTTAACCAGTAGCGGATACTTTTAACTGCAGAATTTATATATATTGGATGCCTATTTGTTTCTCCATATATTAAATCATTTGGCGTTCTAAGTTCTACACCCAAAAACTTTTTTAAACCCAATCAAATGAACCGATTCACAATGAACTGCAGCATTCTTATCTAAACCCCATAGCTCCGAACCATACTGCACAATGGGTTGTATCTGTGCATCAAAAAATTTTGACAAACACTTCCAAGGAATTATTATGTAGCACAAACAAAATTTCTTCATAACACATAATAATCATTCCTAGCCCTACTAGAAAGGTCTTTACATGCTCAGCAAAACTACGGTTAGAAAAATTATGCCGAGATATTTATTACGTTTACAAGGGCATGCAGTGCCTCGTTCAGCCATCTCTCAGTTGCAGCCAAGTAACCTCCTTCTAAGACATAATCTTACTTTTATCAAAATTGACCTTCAAATCTAATTATCAGCTGTGTATTTCAAATTATTTAGTTGTCTCTGCAGACCAACAAAGGTCTCTGAGAGCAGGCTACATCATCTGCTAGAATAAATATAGGAGTTCTGTAGGATCGTTTTATAAACTAGCACCATGCTACCGTTTTCTACTATTTTCAGTTGTTAAGTCGTTGTAAATATATGAGAATAAAATAGGACTGCACACATTCTCCTTGTTTTCTCCTTAGTGCACCGCTATAAAGAGAGGTGAGGAAACGAGCGAGAGAAGAGAGAGAGATGAGTAAGAGAGGAGAGATTGAGAGAGTAGAGAGAGAGGGAGAAAAGAGAGAATAAAAAAGAGGAGGAGAGCAGTAGGTTTTTACGTTAGTTTAATATGGTTTAGGTTTTATCAAAAAGGGAAAGAGAGAGAGAGAGAGGAGAGAGAGAGAGAAGAGAGAGAGAGAGAGAGAGAGAGAGAGAGAGAGAGAGAGAGAGAGAGGAGTATACGTATAGTTTAATATGGTTTAGGTTTTAACAAAAAGGGGAGAGAAGAGAGAGAGAGAGAGAGAGAGAAGAGAAGAGAGAGAGAGAAGAGAGAGAGGAGAGAGAGAGAGGAGAGAGTAAGTATACGATAGTTTTAATTGGTTTGGTTTTAACCAAAAAGGGATGAGAGGAGAGAGAGAGAGAGAGAGAAGAAGAGAAGAGAGAGAGAGACAGAGTAGAGAGAGGAAGAGGAGAGAGGAGGGAGAGAGTAGAGAGAGAGTTACGAATTGGTTTTGTTTAACAAAAAGGGATGAGAGAGGCGAGTTAAGGACAGTGACAGTGACAGAGAGTGATACAGATACAATGACAGAGGAGAGGGGGGTATACGGATGTTACAATGTGGTTGGGCTTCAACAAGCAAGGAGATGTGAGAAGGAAGGCGCAAGGGAAGGGCATGAGGGGAGAAGGGTGTGTGACTGTGGAGGGGGAGGGGAAGGAAAGGGGACGCTTAGACACTGTACCATGTAGGGAGAATGGAGTGTGTCTGGGTAAGATGGGACTGGGATGAAGAGTAGTCGCATGACATGTCGTAAGGAAAGAACCTTACAGGCCTCACAGCCATTCACAGGGACCATGAGTCAATGTCGCAGTCTCCATTATACTGGGACTTGCCAAATTCCACAATGACACGCATACTGAACGTATTTCAGTGCTCATCCTTAGATGCCTACATGGGTCCCCTGTTTGTTGAAGATGTTCTCCGTCAAGCTTCTCGGCCCTGTTGGACATTTAGCTCTGTTCCACTGTCACCACCCCAATTACTGCGGCTATCTGTACTTTCATGTTCTACCATTTACTATGCCTTTGCTCTGTTTGTACTGTGTTTATTTACTAAGGTTCCTGTGCTCTGCAGATTTTAACTTTATGCAGCCACATTTGTCAGGGTTCTACATTTACTATGGCTCTGTGCTCTGGCTCTGTCAGAGGTTCTTACCATTTACTATGGCTCTGTGCTCTGTCAGTGTTCTACCATTTACTATGGCTCTGTGTCTTCAGGTTCAATTCTGTGTTCTTCACACATTTACTATGGCTCTGTGCTCTGTCAGAGTTCTACCATTTACTGTGGCTCTGTGCTCTGTCAGTGTTCTACCATTTACTATGGCTCTGTGCTCTGTGCTCTGTCAGAGTTCTACCATTCACTATGGTTCTGTGCTCTGGTCAGTGTTCTACCATTTACTATGGCTCTGTGATCTGTCAGTGTTCTACCATTTACTATGGCTCTGTGTTCTGTCAGGGTTCTACCATTTACTATGGCTCTATGCTCTGTCAGGGTTCTACCATTTACTGTGGCTCTGTGGTCTGTCAGGGTTCCAATATTTGCTATGGCTCTGTGCTCTGTGCTCTGTCAGAGTTCTACCATTTACTATGGCTCTATGCCCTGTCAGAGTTCTATCATTTACTATGGCTCTTGCTCTATGCTCTGTCAGGGTTCTACCATATACTATGGCTCTGTGCTCTGTCAGAGTTCTATCATTTACTATGGCTCTCTGCTCTGTCAGAGTTCTATCATTTACTATGGCTCTATGCTCTGTCAGAGTTCTACCATTTACTATGGCTCTGTGCTCTGTCAGTGTTCTACCATTTACTATCGCTCTGTGCTCTGTCAGTGTTCTACCATTTACTATGGCTCTGTGCTCTGTCAGTGTTCTACCATTTACTATGGCTCTATGCTCTGTCAGTGTTCTACCATTTACTATGGCTCTATGATCTGTCCCGAGTTCTATCATTTACTAGGGCTCTATGCTCTGTCAGAGTTCTATCATTTACTATGGCTCTATGCTCTGTCAGAGTTCTATCATTTACTATGGCTCTGTGCTCTGTCAGAGGTCTACAATTTACTATGGTTCTATGCTCTATCAGAGTTCTACCATATACTGTGGCTCTATGCTCTGTCAGTGTTCTACATTTACTTGGCTCTATGCTCTGTTAGTGTTCTGCAATTTACTATGGCTCTGTGCTCTGTCAGTGTTCGACCATTTACTATGGCTCTTTACTGTCAGTGTTCAAATATTTACTATGGTTCTGTGCTCTGTGCTCTGTCAGTGTTCTACCATTTACTATGGCTCTGTGCTCCGTGCTCTCTGTCAGAGTTTCTACCATTTACTATGGCTCTGTGCTCTGTGCTCTGTCAGTGTTCTACCATTTACTATGGCTCTTGTGCTCTGACAGTGTTCTACAATTTACTGTGGCTCTGTGCTCTGTCAGTGTTCTACCATTTACTGTGGCTCTGTGCTCTGTCATTGTTCTACCATTTACTATGGCTCTGTGCTCTGTGCTCTGTCATTGTTCTACCATTTACTATGGCTCTGTGCTCTGTGCTCTGTCAGTGTTCTACCATTTACTGTGGCTCTATGCTCTGTGCTCTGTCAGTGTTCTACCATTTACTATGGCTCTGTGCTCTGTGCTCTATCAGAGTTTTACCATTTACTATGGCTCTGTGCTCTGTGCTCTGTCAGTGTTCTACCATTTACTGTGGCTCTGTGCTCTGTGCTCTGTCAGTGTTCTACCATTTAATATGGCTCTGTGCTCTCTCAGTGTTCTACCATTTACTATGGCTCTGTGCTCTGTCAGTGTTCTACCATTTACTATGGCTCTGTGCTCTCTGTCAGTGTTCTACCATTTACTATGCTCTGTGATCTCTGTCAGAGTTCTACCATTTAGTATGGCTCTGGGCTCTCTGTCAGTGTTTACATTTACTATGGCTCTGTGCTCTCTGTCAGTGTTCTACCATTTACTATGGCTCTGTGATCTCTGTCAGTGTTCTACCATTTACTATGGCTCTGTGCTCTCTGTCAGTGTTTACCCTTTACTATGGCTCTGTGCTCTGTCAGTGTTCTCCATTACTATGGCTCTGTGCACTCTGTCAGTTTTCTACCATTTTACTATGGCTCTGGGATCTCTGTCAGAGTTCTACCATTTACTATGGCTCTGTGCTCTCTGTCAGTGTTCTACCATTTACTATGGCTCTGTGAACTCTGTCAGTGTTCTACCATTTACTATGGCTCTGTGATCTCTGTCAGAGTTCTACCATTTACTATGGCTCTGTGATCTCTGTCAGAGTTCTACCATTTACTATGGCTCTGTGCTCTGTCAGTGTTCTACCATTTACTATGGCTCTGTGCTCTGTCAGGGTTCTACCATTTACTATGGCTCTGTTTATCTCTGTCAGAGTTCTACCATTTACTGTGGCTCTGTGCTCTGTCAGTGTTCTACCATTTACTATGCCTCTGTGCTCTGTCAGTGTTCTACATTTACTATGGCTCTGTGATCTCTGTCAGAGTTCTACCATTTACTATGGCTCTGTGGTCTGTCAGTGTTCTACCATTTACTGTGGCTCTATGCTCTGTCAGGGTTCTACATTTACTATGCTCTGTGCTCTGTGCTCTCTCAGTGTTCTACCATTTACTATGGCTCTGTGCTCTGTCAGTGGTCTACCATTTACTATGGCTCTGTGCTTCTCGTCAGTGTTCTACCATTTACTATGGCTCTGTGCTTGTCAGTGTTCTACCATTTCCTATGGCTCTGTGCTCTCTGTCGTGTTCTACCATTTACTATGGCTCGTGCTCTGTGCTCTGTCAGTGTTCTACCATTTACTATGGCTCTGTGCTCTGTCAGTGTTCTACCCTTTACTATGGCTCTGTGCTCTGTCAGTGTTCTACCATTTACTATGGCTCTGTGCTCTCTGTCAGTGTTCTACCATTTACTATGGCTCTGTGCTCTGTCAGTGTTCTACCATTTATATGGCTCTGTGCTCTGTGCTCTGTCAGTGTTTTACCATTTTACTATGGCTCTGTGCTCTCTGTCAGTATTCTACCATTTACTATGGCTCTGTGCTCTCTGTCAGTGTTCTACCATTTACTATAGCTCTGTGATCTGTCAGGTTCTACCATTTGTAGGCTCTGTGCTCTGTCAGTGTTCTACCATTTACTATGGCTTGTGCTCTCTGTCAGTGTTCTACATTTATATGGCTCTGTGATCTGTCAGTGTTCTACCATTTACTATGGCTCTGTGATCTGTCAGTGTTCTACCATTTGTATGGCTCTGTGCTCTCTGTCAGGTTCTACATTTACTATGGCTCTGTGCTCTGTCAGGGTTCTACCATTTACTATGGCTCTGTGCTCTGTCAGGTTCTACCATTTACTGTGACTCTGTGCTCTGTGCTCTGTCAGAGTTCTACCATTTACTATGGCTCTGGGCTCTCTGTCAGGGTTCTACCATTTACTATGGCTCTGTGCTCTGTCAGGGTTCTACCATTTACTGTGACTCTGTGCTCTGTGCTCTGTCAGAGTTCTACCATTTACTATGGCTCTGTGATCTCTGTCAGTGTTCTACCATTTACTATGGCTCTGTGATCTCTGTCAGTGTTCTACCATTTACTATGGCTCTGTGATCTCTGTCAGTGTTCTACCATTCACTGTGGCTCTGTGCCTGTGCCTCTGTCAGTGTTCTACCATTTACTGTGGCTCTGTTCCTGTCAGTGTTCTACCATTTACTATGGCTCTGTGCTCTGTCATTGTTCTACCATTTACTGTGGCTCTGTGCTCTGTGCTCTGTCAGAGTTCTACCTTTATGAGGCTCTGTGCTCTGTGATCTCTGTCAGTGTTCTACCATTTACTATGGCTCTGTGATCTCTGTCAGTGTTCTACCATGTTACTGTGGCTCTGTGCTCTGTCAGTGTTCTTACCATTTATTATGGCTCTGTGCTCTGTCATTGTTCTACCATTTACTATGGCTCTGTGCTCTGTGCTCTGTCAGTGTTTTCTACCATTTACTGTGGCTCTGTGCTCTGTGCTCTGTCAGTGTTCTACCATTTACTATGGCTCTGTGCTCTGTGCTCTGTCAGTGTTCTACCATTTACTATGGCTCTGTGCTCTGTGCTCTGTCAGTGTTCTACCATTACTATGCTCTGGGCTCTCTGTCACGGTTCTACCATTTTACTATGGCTCTGTGCTCTGTCAGGGTTTCTACCATTTACTGTGACCTGTGCTCTGTGCTCTGTCAGAGTTCTACCATTTACTATGGCTCTGTGATCTCTGTCAGTGTTCTACCATTTACTATGGCTCTGTGATCTCTGTCAGTGTTCTACCATTCACTGTGGCTCTGTGCTCTGTGCTTTGTCATGTGTTCTACCATTTACTGTGGCTCTGTTCTCTGTCAGTGTTCTACCATTTACTATGGCTCTGTGCTCTGTCATTGTTCTTACCATTTACTGTGGCTCTGTGCTCTGTGCTCTGTCAGAGTTCTACCATTACTGAGGCTCTGTGCTCTTGTGATCTCTGTCAGTGTTCTACCATTTACTATGGCTCTGTGATCTCTGTCAGTGTTCTACCATTTACTGTGGCTCTGTGCTCTGTCAGTGTTCTACCATTTTTATGGCTCTGTGCTCTGTCATTGTTCTACCATTTTACTATGGCCTGTGCTCTGTGCTCTGTCAGTGTTCTACCATTTACTGTGGCTCTGTGCTCTGTGCTCTGTCAGTGTTCTACCATTTACTATGGCTCTGTGCTCTGTGCTCTGTCAGTGTTCTACCCATTTACTATGGCTCTGTGCTCTGTGCTCTGTCAGTGTTTCTACCATTTTACTGTGCTCTGTGCTCTGTGCTCTGTCAGTGTTCTACCATTTACTATGGCTCTGTGCTCGTGCTTGTCAGTGTTCTACCATTTACTATGGCTCTGTGCTCTTGTCAGTGATCTACCATTTACTATGGCTCTGTGCTCTGTCAGTGTTCTACCATTTACTATGGCTCTGTGCTCTGTCAGTGTTCTACCATTTACTATGGCTCTGTGCTTTCTGTCAGTGTTCTACCATTTACTATGGCTCTGTGATCTCTGTCGGACTTCTACCATTTACTATGGCTCTGTGCTCTCAGTCAGTGTTCTACCATTTACTATGGCTCTGTGCTCTGTCAGTGTCTACCATTTACTATCGCTCTGTGCTCTCTGTCAGTTTCTACCATTTACTATGGCTCTGGGATCTCTGTCAGAGTTCTACCATTTACTATGGCTCTTTGCACTCTGTCGGTGTTCTACCATTTACTATGGCTCTCGTATTGTCAGTGTTCTACCATTTACTATGGCTCTGTGATCTCTGTCAGAGTTCTACCATTTACTATGGCTCTGTGCTCTGTCAGTGTTCTACCATTTACTATGGCTCTGTGCTCTGTCAGGGTTTCTACCATTACTATGGCTCTGCGATCTCTGTCAGAGTTCTACCATTTACTATGGCTCTCTGTTCAGTTCAGTGTTCTACCATTTACTATGGCTCTGTGCTCTGTCTGTGTTCTACCATTTTACTATGGCTCTGTGATCTCTGTCAGAGTTCTTACCATTTACTATGGCTCTGTGCTCTGTCAGTGTTTCTACCATTTACTGTGGTTCTATGCTCTGTCAGTGGTTCTACCATTTACTATGGCTCTGTGCTCTGTGCTCTGTCAGTGTTCTACCATTTACTATGGCTCTGTGCTCTGTCAGTGTTCTAACCATTTACTATGGCTCTGTGCTCTTGTCAGTGTTCTACCATTTACTGTGGCTCTGTGCTCTGTCTGTGTTCTACCATTTCCTATGGCTCTGTGCTCTCTGTCAGTGTTCTACCATTTACTATGGCTCTGTGCTACTGTGCTCTGTCAGTGTTCTGCCATTTACTATGGCTCTGTGCTCTGTCAGTTTCTACCATTTACTATGGCTTCTGTGCCTCTGTCAGTGTTTTCTACCATTTACTGTGGCTCTGTGCTCACTGTCTGTGTTCTACCATTTACTATGGCTCTGTGCTCTGTCAGTGTTCTACCATTTACTTGGCTCTGTGCTCTGTGCTCTGTCAGTGTTTTACCATTTACTATGGCTCTGCTTGCTCTCTGTCAGTATTCTACTATTTACTATGGCTCTGTGCTCTCTGTCAGTGTTCTACATTTACTATGGCTCTGTGATCTGTCAGTGTTCTACCATTTACTATGGCTTGTGCTCTGTCAGTGTGTTCTACCATTTACTTTGGCTCTGTGCCTCTGTCAGTGTTCTACCATTTATATGGCTCTGTGTCTGTCAGTGTTCTACCATTTACTATGGCTCTGTGATCTTGTCAGTGTTCTCCATTTACTATGGCTCTGTGTCTCTGTCAGTGTTCTGCCATTTACTATGGCTCTGTGCTCTCTGTCAGTGTTCTACCTTGTACTGTGGCTCTGTGTCTGTCAGAGTTCTAACCATTTACTATGGTCTCTGTGCTCTGTCAGTGTTCTACCATGTACTGTGGCTCTGGTGCTCTGTCAGTGGTTCTACCTTTACTTTGGCTCTATGCTCTGTGCTCTGTCAGTGTTCTACCATTTACTATGGCTCTGTGCTCTGTGCTTGTCAGTGTTTATATTTACTGGGCTCTGTGTCTGTCAGTGTTTACCATTTACTTGGCTATGTGCTCTGTCAGTGTTCTACCATTTACTGTGGCTCTGTGCTCTGTCAGTGTTCTACCATTTCTATGGCTCTGTGCTCTGTCAGTGTTCTACCATTTACTATGGCTCTGTGCTCTGTCAGTGTTCTACCTTTACTAGGCTCTGTGCTCTGTCAGGTTCTACTTTATTGGCTGTGCTCTGTCGTGTTCTACCATTTACTATGGCTCTGTGCTCTGTCAGGTTCTAACCATTTTTACTTGGCTGCCACTGTTGCTCCGTCTGTCCCATGGTCGACCCATTTTACTGTGCCGGTGCTCGTGCCCAGTGGGTTAATACCATTTTCACTATGGCTGTTCCGGGCTCGTCTTCCAGTGTTTCTACCTTAACCATTACTGTGGCTCCGTCTCTCTGTCAGTGTTCTACCAGTTGTTACTTGGCTCAGTCCCCTGTCAGTGTTTTTTTTCTATACCAATTTTACGAGGCCGTCTGTCTCTGTCAGTGGTTTACCATTTATTTACTAATGGCGCCCTGGTGCCTGTCAGTGGTTTTCTAAAAAACCATTTAACTAGAATCTGTGCGGCTCAATTGTTTAATACCATTACTAATGGCTTCCTGTGATCTCCTGTCAGTGTTATCTACCAATTTTGACTGTGGGCTCTGTTGCGCTCGTCAGGTTTTCTATACTAACCCATTTACTGTGGGCTCTGTGATCGTCAGTGTTTTCTACCATTTACAGTGGCTCCTGTCTCTCTTTCATTGTTCTACCATTTACTGGGCTCGTGCTCTGTTCCCATTGTTTCTAATCCATTTTTTACGTCTTCGTGTGCCCTTCTCGGTCCAATGTTTCTAAAACCATTTTAACTGTGGCCCCCCCACTGGTGCTCGGTCACCTTTTGTTGCCGCACCCATTTTACTGTGGCTCTGGGCTCTGTTCCTGGAATGTTTCTACCATTTTACTATGGCTTTCCTGTGCCTGTCCCAGTGTTTTCTGCATTTTACGATGGCTCTCCGTGTGCTGCTCGGCCCCAGGGTTCCAATATTAGTATGGGCTCTGTGGCCTTCTGATGGCTCTGGTCAGTGTTCACTTATACCCTTTCTATGGGCTCTGTCTCTGTCAAGTTCTATACCATTTTTACTATGGCTCCTGTATCTGGTCCCAGATTCCTAACCAGTTTACTATTGGCCAGGATACCCCCAGTCCAGATTCTACCATTGACTATGGCCTCTTGTGGGCTCTGGTTCTGTGATTCTACATTTACTAAGCCTCCCTGTGGGCCTCTGTCAGTGTTCCTAACCATTTAACTATGGCCTCTGGCTTCCTCTCCAAGTTCTACTAATTTAGTGTGGCTCGGTTCTCCTCCTGTCCATCAAACAGCATAAACTGTCTGTTAAAACGATTTCCGTGAGTGTACCCCACTTTTTACGGCTGTTTTTTGCCTCGGCGACGTCCTCACCAACATAGGTCGTTTTTTGGAAGGAAAAATCCGACGTGACACTGCCGTATACCAGGTGCCTGTTTGGTAAAGACCCGACTTGTCACTGGCCGTACACAGGTGCGGGTTGTAGACCGACGTGTCACTGACCGTACACAGGTGCGTGTTGGTAGACCGAGGTGTCACTGGCCGTACACAGGTGCGTGTTGGTAGACCGACGCTGGCCGTACACAGGTGCGTGTTGGTAGACCGACGTGTCACTGGCCGTACACAGGTGCGTGTTGGTAGACCGGCTTGTTAGTGGCAGTACACGTGTACGTGTTTATAGACCGACGTGTCGTTGGCGGTACGTTTCAGAAGTGCTCCATGTCGGTTTGCGGCGTTAGCACAACGCTCATTACGCTACGTGCTGTTACCACGAAGGTCAATAATACCACGTATCTATAACACTATAGATTGTGACGTGTCCGTAGCCCTATATCTTGATAGTACTGCTAGAGTCGAACTCCCTTGGGACGAAGTATTTGTACGCTCTGATTTGAAGAGGCATGTTCTTCGCAGATGACCTGATTATCAAATTATAATATTCATAGACCTTTCCCCTTTCCAAACCAGCCTATGAGTGCAGAAATTTACACCGGGCAGCAAGCCACGGGATGTTTTTGCAAGTCACTGTCAAATGTTATCAATGCGTGTCAGCAATGGAGTCTCAACCCAGCACTGCACGGCAGCAAAGCTCAGAGAGAAGTTGTCGTAAGCAGAGTTTCACGGCATTAGAAGTCTGAAAACGTTACTTCTAAAGGAAGGTTCGGACATTGAGGAAGACTTTGACGACAGTCATAAGGCCTTCATTCAAAGTGGAAGTGAAAGCATTAGAAGTGTGAAACGTTACCTCCAAAGAAAGGTTCGGACATTGAGGAAGACTTTGACGACAGTAATAAGGCCTTCATTCAAAGTGGAGGTGAGAGAAGCGCGCATTCTGAACGCGAAGTGGGTGGACTGTTAGCTGAGGCGAGTGACAGGGAGGGGAGAGGGGGGGGGGGGTGACAGCGATGACACAGCACAGGTCAAGCAGAGTCGACAGCGTGTGCAGCACATTACAGGGGAAGTTAGTGCGGTCCGTGAGGCAAAACTGGCATCAAGATTTTGTTCCTGTTGTGCCAACTTTCACTGGCGAACGTGGTTTACTTACATCACAAGAATTCCACGCCCCCTTCCCGTGCTTTTTTCTACAGTTTTCTGACACGGTAAAATTTCAAGCTCAGTTTGGTTGTAAACAGCATTCCTAAATATTTGTAAAACTTACTTACATTTACTTCGCTATCACTGAGAGAGAGAGAGAGAGAGAGAGAGAGAGAGAGAGAGAGAGAGAGAGAGAGAGAGAGAGAGAGAGAGAGAGAGAGAGAGAGAGAAAGAAATGAAATTTATTTCAGGATAGGCCACAGCCCTTCTGAAGGGGGGTTATTCTCAAAACAAAGCATGGTGAGTGTATCAACAACAAAAACACAACACAAAAATGCATGAATTACAATCTGTTATACCAGCGTGTGAAGTACAATCTACTGACTCGGGTATCAACTACATTCTAACAAAGCAGTACATATAGAACATCAGCGCATTCATACAATTCTTAGGTAAGCGTAACAGCTCGCCTCTTAAAAGCTCTATACAAACATATGCACAAATTCCCCACAATAATTTCATTATCTTTTTTTTCTTTTCTTTTTTTTCTTTTTTTTTAATCATATTTTAATCAAATAATTTGAGAAATTACAGATGCGTCAAAAGAAGACATTGCACAGAGACTTCAATTCATGACACACATCTGTAGGACACAAAAATACATATACATGGTATTCATTAAAAGTTACAACAATATATGTGGGGGAAAAAACAGAAGAAAAGATATACATATACACATACATACATACATACATACCTGAAAAACTGTTACTATACTATGCAAATGGTAAACAATTCAATTGACCATTCAATTAAATAGTTATATGGAGACTCTTTTTTATGTAGGTGGGACTATACTATGATTAGAGGAACCAAATGGCTTATAGATGTCTACTTTGGGCCTGAAACATGTCACACGAAAAAACCACCAAAGTTTTCTCTTTTTTTTAAATTATTTTTTTTTAATTTATTAATTAATTTTTCAAATACCTATGAATTCAGTTTTTTTGTTTGTTTGTTTGGTTGTTTTTTTCCTAAACTCAACTAAAAAAAAGCTTTATAAGGAGTCCACTTGGCAACAAAATCATTATATACCATATTTTTGAGCGCTATGTACTCTTCAATATTGTATCTGTATTTTAACTTATTTGTAAAAAACTCGTACAGTGGGCAAATTTCCATTTGATTTACAGTGACCTACTCGTTTTTGAGTGAACCAGTATTTTAGGAAGAAGAAGAAGAAGAAGTATTCTTTAGCAGATAACAAAATGAAATAAAAAGATCTGATCAATGTTTATATCTTTATCGGAACCAAGAATGACCAGTGGTTCTGTAATTCGTAAATTTGACACATTGTGACATTTTTCATTCATAGCATACATCAAAGCATTCCAAAAATCTTTAACAACTCCACAGTGCCAGAACATATGACTGATACTGTCCTTTGTGGCGTGACAAAAACTACATAATTCACTGTTTAGTATACCAATGTTTTTAAGAATAACGTTTGTCCCAAGACACCTGTGTACTACTCTAAGCTGAAACCACTTCATTTTTACATCAGATATCCTGTGAAGATATAAGAAGCATGTATCCCAGTCATTTTCAACATTCAGTTTTTGGTCCCATCTTTCACTGCATTTTGGCCGTGTGTTTTCATCAATAAGTATATCATAGTATGATTTTGACCCTTTAAATACAGATGTTAGTTTTTTAAAACAAATAGATATTTCCATACATTTATTGTTATGAACTGCTATTTTAGTATTTTGTATATATTCAGTTATTGCTTTCTTACACCCAGAAAAGGTAATAAAATCTATATGGACATTATATTTCTCTTTGAAATCTTCATATGGAATAAAATTTCCATTTTGAAGCAGAAAATCTGCAATATTGTGTATTCCTTTACTAATCCATGTTTTACCAACAATATGTTTCTTGCCTATCTGTATTTTACGATTATAAAACACCGGATCCGCAAGTAGTTCACTAGAGTTTTTACTACTAATTCCCTGCCGACGCACAGATTTGGCCACTTTTTAATTTATCTTTACGGTAGCTCTACAACAACTGACGGTCTTGTGTTAGTGTCACAGGAAAGAACAAACACTCAACTCCAATCATCACCAGATCCACTTTGTAATACGATTTCAAGCGCTTCATTGCTCGAGAAATTGCTAACCACCCCTTTGCCTGACCGACATTTTTTCTGGCACAGGAAATACGTGGCGCGCGCCACGTGGCGGCGCCGTCAGTTTCTTTGTTTCAAAGCTCCTGGGGTCAGCCAAGTTCACAATAGGCCACTGAAAGTATGGTCGACAACTCGTTCCAACATCCCCAAGACTAGTTACAGAGGTTATTTCCCTTGGACTATTTCATGGAAAGTGTAGGAATTTTTTATGTTCCCGTCGTCTGATTGTAGACGACACGGCATAATGTAATGCTGTCTGTCCGTCGTCCGGATTTGGACGACGCGCCTCAAGGGAGAGAAATCCTGTCGTCCACTTTTGTCACGACTCGGCTGGTAAAGGTTAAAGACTGCTAAACATCCCTCCTCTCACACACACACACACACACACACACACACACACACACACACAACACACACACACACACAACCACGCACGCGCGCACGCACGCACGCACGCACGCGTGCACGCACGCACACACGCACGCACGCACGCACGCACGCACGCACGCACGCACGCACACACACACACACACACACACACACACACACACACACACACCATACACACACACATATATAAATGCCATAGTAAACTTCATTTTCATTCGCCATTAGTAGAATGACACAAAACTGACATGGGTTTGTATAATAGTTAAATGGAATGTATTCCTGCCGTAGGTCAATGGGAACAGGGCAGAAGAACAAAAAGTGTACTTCGTCATCATTTGCCTTTTGACAGAGCGGGCATACCAAACTGCTGGCAGAAATGACATTATACTAACTGCTATGTCTGAAACGCCAAATCTGAACTTCGTCATATAATTATGTCTGTAAATATCAAGTGAAAGAAACATTTCGCAATTATTAGATGATTTAAAGGCTTTGTACCATGAAAACCTATCACTTTCCTGAATATGTTCATGCCAGTTTTGCCATCTGCTATCAACGAGTCTCTGACGAAATACTTGCAAAATGTCTTTCACATTTTCCACACCCTGATTCAGCCATACAAATCCAAAGTCATCTAAAAATAGTATCTTACGAACACTTGACGCCCATGTAGTCTTACCACGTGAATCGAACCAAAATAACATTTTATAAACTTTCAAGGGTAGCCTGTTATCAGTCATCCACAGTATCTTTAGCCAGTATCTAACACATTGCACACGTGGATTTATATGCATAATGGTAACGTCCGGTGTCTCCATAAACTAAATCGTTATGTGTTTTTATATGGATTACTTAAAACTTTTTAAGAGCATACAAATCAATCTTTTCAATATGAACAGCGGCCGCATCCAGTCCCCACAATTCAGCACCATGGAGAGCAATGGGTCTCACCTGAGTTTCAAAATTGTATTCACAATTTTTTAAGCGAAGTATCATTAAGTTTGTACAATCGTTGCAGAATAAACAATAATGCATTTCATGCCCTGGTAGCGAGATCTTTACAGAATAAACAATAATGCATTTCATGCCCTGGTAGTGAGATCTTCACAGAATAAACAATAATGCATTTCTTGCCCTGGTAGCGAGATCTTCACAGAATAAACAATAATGCATTCTTGCCCTGGTAGCGAGATCTTCAAAGAATAAACAATAATGCATTTCTTGCCCTGGTAGCGAGATCTTCACAGAATAAACAATAATGCATTTCTTGCCCTGGTAGCGAGATCTTCACAGAATAAGCAATAATGCATTTCATGCCCTGGTAGCGAGATCTTTACAGAATAAACAATAATGCATTACATGCCCTGGTAGCGAGATCTTCACAGAATAAACAATGATGCATTTCTTGCCTGGTAGCGAGATCTTCACAGAATAAACAATAATGCATTTCTTGCCCTGTAGCGAGATCTTTACAGAATAAACAATACTGCATTACATGCCCTGGTAGCGAGATCTTCACAGAATAAACAATAATGCATTTCTTGCCCTGGTAGCGAGATCTTCACAGAATAAACAATAATGCATTTCTTGCCCTGGTAGCGAGATCTTCACAGAATAAACAATAATGCATTTCTTGCCCTGGTAGCGATATCTTTACAGGCAGGCACAGAACTGAGCACGGTAGAAAAATAAATACCAAGATATTTGTGACAGTTAACAACATCCATTTGATTCCTGTTACAGACCATCTCTCTCTTGCTGCAAGGTAACCTCCTTTTCTAAATACAACAATATTGCTCTTTCTCATATTTACCTAAGTTGGAGTCTAGATGCTGCATTACATAATTGTTCAACTGGGTCTGGACGCCAACTGGGGTTTCCGACAATAAAGCTATATAATCTACCAATAACAAAATAAACAATTAAGCTATATCTGGAGACAGCGTTGCACCATGTCTTACGTTCTCTATTATTTCTTGTGCCAATTCGTTGATAGATAGGGAAAACAAAACAGGACTACGGGTATCTCCTTGCTTCACCCCTTTTGTGCACATTATATGGTCTGTAAAATCTCCACCACATCTAACCCTCGCTTTTACACAATCGTACAAGCTCTTAACACATCGATGTATCTTACCGTTTTTCCATACATTTGAAGTATTGGCCAAAGTAATTTCTAGATACTGAACCAAATGCCTTTTCGAAGTCATTGAAAGCTACGTATAATTTGCGATTCCATGAAAACTGTTTCAGTACAATAGCCAAAAAGTGCAAACATTTGATCCGTAGTTGAATAAACTTTTCTTAAAACCTGCCTGCCACTCCCAGTGCTATTATTATGTTCGACCCACTCTTGCAATCTACAGTTAATTATTGAACTACATTACTTACTACCTATATCACAAAGTGATACGTCCCTGTAGTTGCCTGGATTGTTGACGTCACCTTTCTTAAATAATGGCAATATAATCGATTCTGACCAGTCATCAGTAGATATCCCTTTTTCGAATATTACATTAAAGAATATGACAAAAAAAATAAATTAAAATAACATAATCAATTACGGCATCCCCTGCATATTTAAATAATTCTCCAACTATACCATCAGGGTCCGCAGCTTTTCTGTTTTTGAGTTTTTTAATTGCTGAGATTATATCTATTCTTGAGATTGGGCGGTCGAGGACACCTGCTTCACAATCAATATCAAGAAAGGTAACTGCTTCTACTTCTTGTACGTCTTCTTGACTATCTTTTTCGAGAAGTTCTTTGAAATGCTGATACCAATCGTTGACAGAAATAATATTACGCGTATTACTTTTTCTAACTGCTGTTTTACGCATATGGTTCCATAACTCTTTCTGATCTTTTACTGAATTAATCAAACTGCATAATAAAGTAGAATTGTACTCTTTCTCCTTCCTCTTCAAAAGATTCTTATACTCCTTTCGAGCTTTACAATAATCGACGGTGTCTTTATCGTCTACCGTCTTTCTGGATATTCTTAGTAGCTGTTTCACGTCTTTTTAGTTTTATAACATTCATGGTCATACCAATCATCATTGATTGGTATGTATTCTTATTCGTTTCCTCATATTTTAAAGCGGCATTAACATCATCATCAATGAGACTAACAGCTTCCTACAGCATTAATAATGCACGTTGATACTTATTAGATCATGAAAAATATTAGCAAATTCACCTTGCCATTCACACTTATCAATAAATGTGTGTGTTTTTCTTTATGTCTTTTCCATTTCTTGTTTCAAGTTTTAAGTTTAGGTTGGACTTTAGACGTAAATGGTCGGACTCTATACGTTCATTCACACAGAGGTTGCACGAAGATTAACAAGAGTAAACATGTCATAGGAAATTATAAAACAGTCATTCATACTGTTCCCTGTCACTGAAATGTATGTGAAATGACCTTGACGGTCGCCGTCACACACACCATTTAAAACGCACAGATCTAACGCAGTACACATGTTTAACAAACAGCTTACCATACCTGTTTCACATGTTTAACAACAGCTTACCATACCTGTTCACATGTTTAACAACAGCTTATCATACCTGTTCACATGTAACAACAGTTACCATACCTGTTCATGTCTTGCTTCAACTTGTTATAACCCATTGTTAATAAACTTTTTGTTTAATTTGGCAATTTTTTAATTCTTGAAT
>JAFLJL010016324.1:0-5000 GCA_018398815.1 Conus ventricosus
CGGATGAAGTTCCGGCCAGAAATTTCGGGCGAACATTTCGACCAATCAAGGAAGAGATTCAGGCTCAAAATCACCCTTAGGCGTTCCGTAGAAAAGTAGGCAAGGTGTTGGATCTGATCTCTAGCCTTGCAGACAACATTTTTCATGGATCGGCCAAGATGACGAGGATTCAAACGGAAAGAAACTGAATCACAGATTGGAACGCTGAAACATTTCCTTTCTTTCTTTTAAACTCTTTGATTGGCTGGGCGGGTGGCTGAGATTAGTGACCTCTCTCCTGATTGTGCCCGCTTGATGGGCCCTCATCATGCCGCACAATAACATTACACCGCATTTTGGCAAACAAAAAAATCTGCAAATACTACCACACTGAGCTTTTCTGGCACATTCGAGAATCTGCAAAATAAGACCAAACCGAGCTTTAAACAAACAAACAAAACAAAGAGTACATTTATAACGGGAATTTTATCGAAGACTAGAAAATGCCAGACTCGAGTTTGTGTTGTTCATACTCCACTGTGATGTCTGGGACTATTGGTCATATGAGAGGAAGGACGCTTTCACTGCCTCGTACGTTACAAGAATTAAAGAGAGAGGAGGAGGTGGAGGCCGAAGAGGAGAAGGAGGAGGAAAAGGAAGATGAGGAGAAGGAGGAGGAGGAGAAGGAGAAGAAGGAGAAAGAGGCTAGGAGGAGGAGGAAGAGGAGAAGGTGGAGGAGGAAGAGGAAGAGAAGAAAGAAAAGGAAGATGAGGAAAGAAGGAGGAGAAAGGGAAGGAGGAAAAGGAAGATGAGGAGGAGAAGAAGGAGGAGGAAGAGAAGGAGGAAAAGGAAGATGAGGATAAGAAGGAGGAGGAAGAGGAGGAGGATAGAAAATAAATAAAGAAATGAAGGAAAGAAGGAAGAAAGAAAAAAAGAAAGAAAGAAAGATTATTATGATTGTGATAAAGATAAAAGGAGGAGGAGAAGGAAGAAGAGAAAGGAGGAGGAGGAGAACGAGAGGGAAGAGCAGGAGCAGAAGAAGAAGAAGAAGGAGAAGAAGAGAAGGAGATGAAGAAGAAGGAGAAGAAGAAAGAGGAGGAAGAGGAGGAGAAAGAGAAGGAAGAGGACATAGAAGAAGAGTAGAAGTTAGGAGAAGAAAGAAATAAGAAAGAAGAAAGAAAGCATGAAAGAAAGAAAGAAGGGAAGGAAGAAAGGAAAAAAAGGAAAAAAGAAGGGAAGAGGACAGAAAGAAGGTAAGGTCTTTTCCAGCCCCTCAAGTGGTCATTTTGGGGGATGATCATGCGATAGATTGAAGTCCCCAGTCGGTCTACTCCGTCATCCCCTTTTCCCTGTGATGACGCTATCTATGTCACTGTAGATGGTCTTGGGGTGGGGCTTTTTACCGCCCCCTGCCCCCTGGACCCTTAACCACTGACAACACCCTGATTCCCTTGGTGTTGCCTCACTCTGACTTTAGCATCCCTCACTAGAATACCTCCTCTCTCCTCGCTCTCTCTTCTCTCCCCTTTCCCCTCTCTCTCCCCTCCTTTTCCTCTCTCCCACTCTCTCTCTCTCCTCCCCTCTCTCTCTCATCTCTCTCTCTCTTGCTGTTGTGTGTGTGTGGTGTGTGTGTGTGTGTGTGTGTGTGTGTGGGGTGTGTTGTGTTTTGTGTGTGTGTGGTGTGTGTCATTTTGCCTGCCCGTCGTGTCCCGTCTACGTTTTGTCTGTGTGTCATGTTTGGTTTTGGCGTCCGCTCCCCTCCCTCCATTCTGTTTCCCCAGCTTTTTCTCTACCTTTCTACCTGCTTCTCCCTTTCACCTACATCTTATTCACCCTCCCTCTCTCCCCTCTCCCTCTCTCTCTCTCTCACTCACCTCTCTCTCTTCTTCTCCTCACCTCCTCCCTCCTTTCTGTGATTGTCATCTGCGTCCTGTGTTTCTGTTACCTGTGTACTGTCTGTCGTCTTCTGCCTCCTTGATCTGTTTCCCTGTGAACTTCTCAATGGGCCCTCTCTTGTCCCTCCCATCCCTACCGTCTTCCCCTCTTTCTCTCTTCTCTCCTCTCCTCCTCTCCCCTCTCTCTCTCTCTCCTACCCTCTCTCCTCTCCCACCCTCTCTCTCCTCCCCTCTCTCTCCTCCCCTCTCTCCTACCTCTTTCTCTCTCTCCTACCCTCTCTCTCTCCTACCTCTTTTCTCTCTCTCCTACTCTTTCTCTTCCTTCCATTCTCTCCCACCCTTTCTCTCTCTTCCTACCTCTCTCTCTCTCACCCACCTCTTTCCCTCTCCTACCCCTCTCTCTCTCTCTCCCTACTCTTTCCCCCTCTCCCCCTCTCTTCTCCCTACTTTTCTCTCTCTCTCCTACCTCTTTTTCTCTCTCCTACCCTCTCTCTCTCTCCTCCTCTTTTTCTCTCCTACCTCTCTCTCTCTCCTACCTCTCTCTCTTCCTACCTCTCTCTCTCTTCTCCTACCTCTCTCTCTTCCTACCTCTCCTCTCCTTCCACCCTTTTTCTCTCCTACTCTTCTCTCTCCTCTCTTCTCTCTCTTCCTACCCTCTCTCTCTCTTCCTACCCTTCTTTCTTCCCCCCCTTCTCTACCTCTCTTCTTCCCTCTCTTCTCTCTTCCTACTCTTCTCCTCTCCTACCTCTCTCTCTCTTCTCTCTCTCCTTCTCTCTCTCTCCTACCTCTTTCTCTCTCTTCCCCTCTCTCTCTCCTTTCCTACCTCTTTCTCTCTCTCCTACCTCTTTTTTTCTCTCCTACCATATATTTTCTTCCTACCCTTTCTCTCCATCTTCTCTCTCCTACCTCTTTCTTCTTCACCTCCCCCTACTCAATCTCTTCTTTCCCCACCTCTTTCCTCCTAAAACCACCCCTCTCTCTCTCTCCTACCTCTTTCTTCCTCCCCTTCCCCTCTCTCTTTCTCCCTTTTTCTCTCTCCTACTCTTCTCCTCTCACCTCTCACTCTCTCTACCCCTCTCTCTTTTCCCACCTCTTCTCTAAACCCTCTCCCCTACATTTCTCTCCTCTCCTAACTCTTTTCTTCACAAATTTCTCCTCACTCTAATTCTCTCTCTCTCTCCTACCTCTTTCCTACCTTTTCTTCTACCTCTCTCTCTCCGTACCCCTCTCTCTCCTTACCTCTCTCTCTCTCCTCCCTCTCTTCTCTCTCCAAATCTTTTTCCCCTCTCCCACCTTCTCTCTCCCCTACCTCTTCTCTCTTCTACCTCTTTCCTCTCTCCTACTCTCTCTCTCTCCCTACCCCTTTTCTTCTCCTACCTCTTTTTCTCTCTCTCCTACCTCTATCTCTTCTCCTACCCTCTCTTCCCTCTCTCTCCTCCTCTCCACCCTCCTTTCTCCTACCTCTTTTTCTTCTCCTACCCCTCTCTCTTCTCCTCCTCTTTTCCTCTCCCCTCTCTCTCTTCTCCTTCTTTTTCTCTCTCCTACCCTTCTTCTCCCACCCCTTTCCTTCTCCTACCTCTCTCTTTTCTCTCTCCTCCTCTTTCTCTTTCCACCCCTTTTCTTCTCCTCCTCTCTCCTACTCTTCCACATAAAAAAAAATTAGGCATCCGCGATGAACCCCGGTTACCCAGAAAAGCGCAAGAAAGGTTTTAGGACCAATCAAAGGGAGCAAATTTGTTTTGACAATACAAGGCGAGAAACTTTGTTTTTTAAACGATTAAAAACCAAAAGGTACTTTGTCAAATGATAACGGATGAAAAAACAGCGCCAAAGTGGGGGGAATAAACACTATTTACGCAACAAGCGAAAAATTCACAAAAATTCAGCACCAACATCACCCCCGGAAAAATTTAATACCCCCTTTTGTATTTTTCAATACCCTTATAAGCTTCCATCTATAAAAGGGACAAAAAAATAACATGCCCACTTCCCTAATATCATTTTGCAAACAAAAAATTGGGTCCAGTCCCTCAATTAAATTCCCTTCTTGCTGTACATGAAAAAGGTATGCACATAGCGCAATTAAAGAATAAAAAATCCATGGGCCCTTTAAACATACCCACATTTCTTCTCAACACTCGCCTCCTACATTGTGATCCTTACATACATATATAATCTATCCATTGAAACTAATGTTTCCCACAGGCGTTCAAAAAACGCCAAAGTAATCCCCCCTTCCAAAATCAAATGATTTGTCGGATCCAAATAATTTCAGACCTATACCCTTTAAACAATCAAATTCTATCCAAACCCCTTGAAAGACACATACACACACACGTATCTCAGTTCATGGAGAAAAACAAACTATTTCACCCACTCCAATCTGGATTCCGATCTAATCATTCCTGCCACAAGCATTATCACAAATGTGTGACTCATGGCTTTCAAATATAAAACCAATCACAAATGACAGGGTTGTCTTTCTGACTTCAAAAAGGCGTTTGATCTTGTTGATCATTCCATTCTTCTAAAGAAACTATCTGTCTACTGAACCAACCCGACAATCTCATTATTCCAATCATACTTGAACGAAAGGACTCAGTATGTGGCGCTTAAATGGGAAAACCTCCACTTCAGACTTTGCCCAGACATGGAGTCCCACAGGGCTCTGTACTAGGCCCCCTACTTTTCTGCATCTTCATCAATGATTTACCTTTGTCCTATCAGATAAAAAGGGTCACGACAGTTTTAAATTTGCTGATGACTCGTCGCTCCAAACGAATGGTAGTGTTTCTACAGACAATAAAAACTTCTCTCCAAAGAAAGTCTAAACGACGTGTCGACTGGTGTCTTTCAAACTCAATGGTATACACCCACCCAAAAACCCAAATCTATGATTATAGCTACCCCCCAAAAAAAACACCAGTTAACTCCTCTTTGCCTAAAACTTCAGTTGAAGGGCACTTTTATCGAGCAGGTAGATGAGCATCGGTTTTAGGGTTAACGATAGATAAAGAATTGAAATGGCAAATCTCATCTAAATAACTTATGCAAGGTAGTCTCAAAACACCTTTTCCTTTTTATCTCAATTAAAGCGCTACGTCAACAGTAATGTGCTTAAACTTT
>JAFLJL010016324.1:10000-16127 GCA_018398815.1 Conus ventricosus
AGTACATGTGAAGTGGTGCACATAGAATATTACACACACAATGATACCTTGATGGAACTGAAACTGAAACATGCCATTCATAGCACGCAAATGTGTGCTCTCTGTACACACTTTTAAACGGACTTCAGCTGTGAGTGACACTGCATGTGTGCATTTCTGACTCTTTTGGAAATAGTTCCAGCTACAAGTTATAACAAATGCAATTTCTTAGTTCGTCCGATGAGGTTAAGGTGGGGAGGTAATACCAAAGTCTGCTTCTATTGGCAGATTTCCTGATTTTTACAGTAATTCATGTTTGGGCGAGTATACATGACTCGCCGAGTGGCTACCAATCAAAGGAGGTTACTGTGGAGAGTATCAATGACTCACAGAGTGGCTACCAATGAAATGAGGCTACTGGGGAGAATATCAATGACTCACAGAGTGGCTACCAATGAAAGGAGGTTACTGGGGAGAATATCAGTGACTCACAGAGTGGCTACCAATCAAAGGACGTTATCTGTCAGGGTGCATGTGAAAAAAAGAAGTACAGAATGCCAAAAGGCCTTGACAGCAGCCGCTATTGTCATCGCAGTTTAGGGCAACGTTGCATGTGCATCTCTTCGCTGACTGGTCAAAATGTGCATGCGTAACTCCGATCGTAGCTGCGCCCGCAAATACACGAGCAATTTCATCCGCGTTTAGTCTCCAGGCACTGGAAAAAATTGGAGTGGGAAATTAATTGGAGAGAGAGAGAGAGAGAGAGAGAGAGAGAGAGAGAGAGAGAGAGAGAGAGAGAGAGACAGAGACAGAGACGTAATACGCTTATTTATCAGGAGAGCAAAATCCTTTGCCTCTATCGTTTTAAGAGCTTCTAAGTTTTGTTTGTTTAGCTGATTTTCCAGTCCCACTTTTTCAGTGCTTGGAGAGAAAGCAAATGCAGGCTCAGATGGTGCTGGAATTCCAGCCAAAATGTCGCGCGAACATTTTGACCAATCAACGGATAGATGCAGGCATAAAGTCGCCCTTTGGCGTTCTGTAGAAAAAAAAGTAGACAAGATGTTGTATCAGATCTCTAGCCCTGCAGACAACAACATTTATCATGACTGGGTCAAGATAACCAGGATTTTTATACGAAAAGAAGGTAAATCACACACTGGAATGTTGAACTTTGTTTCTTTTTCAAAAATCATTTGTGGAATTTTTTAAACTCTGTTTTCTTTTTCAAAAATCTTTAAAACGTATCTTTTGTGCGACACAGCGAATGGTTGAGAGGTGTAACCCCTCTGATTGGGCCCCACTTGTTGGACTCAAATCGTGCGAAAAACAATTTAAGTTGCGTTTGACAAGCAAAAATATGCCATGACTTTCTGGGTAAACGACAATGTGCAAAGAAGACCAAAACGGCTTCTTCACTTTTGATCCCTGACTGAGGCATGGCAGAGGGAATACCCCGGGGTACGGGCCCCAAAAACACAAACACACATTTGAAAGGTCAAGAAAACATGGTTCATGTACAATTAAAAACCGCCCAAACATTTTCTTTCGACGTGCAAAAAATATACAAAAATACAAAAATCAGTTTAAACGAATAGACCCATCAGAGAATGCCCAGGAAGATAAACAACAGACTAAAAATAGATGGAAATACAGTAAACAAAAAAAAATGGAATTTGAAGGATAGTTGATAAAGGGGTGCACATCCTAGGTGGTGTTTTTTTTTCATTCAACGCCCCCTTGCGTGATGTGATTAAAAGGTAAGTGATTGCTCCTTCATTTTGGTTGTCCTAATTGTTTTGTATCTTGATGAGGAACAAAGGTCGAAACGCGCGGTTTTGTCTTGTGAT
This sequence comes from Conus ventricosus, assembly GCA_018398815.1. NCBI lineage: Eukaryota > Metazoa > Mollusca > Gastropoda > Neogastropoda > Conidae > Conus > Conus ventricosus. The sequence goes on from JAFLJL010016324.1 coordinate 11,827, forward strand.
TCGTTATCAAGTTTTTTTTTTAAAAAATTTTTTTTATTTATCCCAGTTCATAGAACGGGAGACTTTAGAAGGGGAACGAAAAAAAACTGTGTGTGTGTGGTGTTGTGTGTGTGGCGTGCGGCGTGCGTGCGGGGTGCGTGCTGCGTGGTGCTGAGTGATGGTGCGTGCGTGCGTGCGTGCGGGGTTTGCGTGCGTGCGTGTGTGTGTGTGTGTGTGTGTGTGTGGGGTTGTGTGTGTGGGTGTGTGTGTGGTGTGTGTGTGTGTGGGGTTTGGGGTGTGTGGTCCGTCGCTCAAAATGTTTTCCCCCCCTCGCTCCGACAAAAAACGGCCGATTTTTCTGAAAATTTAAGGGTATGTTCATAGGGGTCACGGATGAGCCCGATGTTTTTTTTTACCGTTATACCGTTTAAGGGCATAAGGGCCCCAAAAAGGGTTTTTTTTCTTTATGAATTTTTTTTAAAAAGTACTTGACAGATTTTTCTGAAAATTTAGCGGATTTCATTAGGGTCACGGGGGAACCCAATTTTTTTACCTTACCTTTTAAAAGCCGTTACAAGGGCTTAACGGCCCAAAACGTTTTTATTCTTTAGGAAATATCCAGAAAGTAGGGGCCCAATCTTTCAAAAAAATTTGTAGGTATGTTCTTTATGGGCACGGATGATCCCCGTGTTACCAGTTAGCCATTATAAGGCAAAAACGCCCAAAACGGTTGCCCCTTTTCTGGAATATCTCACGCAAATTCAAGAAAAACTGAAGTACTTTTATATGTTTTGATCTTTTTTTTTTTTTGGGGTTCGGGACATTTATGAAAAATTGTTTAGATTTCCGCCTCAGTTGTCTCTTTTTTCAACTTGAAGATTTAAAAAACTAGCACTGAAAAATTTTTGAAAAAACAGATAATCTGGACATTTCATGCTGATTGCAATGATTTTTTTACGAATTTCGTGCAAAAAACGTGCATAGCTTTCTCTAGGGCTACATTGAGTGAATTCAATAACAGCAACCTGGCAATAACTTTCTCCACGAATCTATCAATTTTGTCTCCATAAAATCATTCCCCCAGGTAAAAAATTATCTTCAAGGGAGGTTTTAAAACCGGGGTTACACGCTGTAATTATGACCTCCGCTGGTTTTAAATGCGTAGGAAGCAACTTTTTCTATTTTGTACAAAATATAAACACCGGTGACTCTCAAAAGCAAAATAATTCGTTCCAAAGAATAATACTACAACCGTTGGGTAAAATCTGTAAATAGAAAACTGTAAGGGAAATAATCTGCGTGGGAATACTGTCACCTATCTCTCTCTCTCTCCTCCCCTCTCTCCTCTCCCCTCTTCTTCCTCTCTCTCTTCTCTCTCTCTCCTCGTGTGTGTGGTGTGTGTGTGGGGGGTTGTTTGTGTGGGGTGTGTGTGTTGGTGTGTGTGTGTGTGTGTGTGGTGTTTTTGGTGTGTTGTGGTGTGATTTTTTGTGTGTGGTTGTGTGTGTGCGCGCGCCGGGGCGCGCGCGCCGTGGTGTGTGTGTGTGTGTGTGTGTGGTGTGTGTTTTTGGTTGTGTGTTAGTTTTGTGTTTAGTGTGTGTGTGCGCGCGTTTTTGTGTGGGGTTTGGTTGTTATAATATTATATATTAAAATTATATATATATATATATATATATATAAAAATATATATTTTGTGGGTGTTGTGTGTTTGTGTGTGTGTGTGTGTGGGGTGTTGGGTGGTGTTTTTGACGGGTGGGGGGATAAGAAGTACAGCAAAATGTCGACTCGGGTTGTTGTGCACATCCGCTGTGACTTTGGGGGCGACGGTCATATGAAGATGGATGTTTTCCCCCCCGCGTACGTTGAATGCACCCTGCCCGATTACCCCACTTCGAAATCCGTAGTTCTGTTTTGATAGGTTATCCTGAAAAGATTTAAATTTTAAAATTTAAGCGAAAGGGGTATAGGCCAGAACAAAAAGTCATCCAGTAACTCTGTCTGTTTCTTTTTTTTTCCTCTTTGTTGTGTGCCCCCGTTTCTTGCTTGGCATTCTTATTTTACGTCTTGTAAATATTTTGAGCGAGTCTAAAAAAAAAGAGAAAAAGAAAAAAAAAGAAGAAAAAGAAGGGAAAAAAGGGAAAAAGAAGAAGGAAAAAGCAGAAGAAGAAAAGAAAAGAAGAAGAAGAAGAAGAAAAAAGAAGAAGAAAAGGAGGAAGAGGGGGAGGAAGAGACAGAGAAGGGGAGGGAAGAAAAGAAAAAAAAGAAGAAGAAGAAGAAGAAGAAGAAGAAGAAGAAGAAAAGAAAAAGAAGAAGAAGAAGAAGAAGGGGGAGGAGGGAGGAGGGAGGGGAGAGAAAAAAGAAAAAATTAAACACAAAAAGAAAAGATGGGTGGGGGATTGAAAGAAAGAAAAAAACGAAAAAAAAAAAGGAATAAAAAAAGGAAAGAAATACGAAAGAAAGAAAAAGAAAGAAAAAGGAGGGCGTTGGCGGCTCTCAAAGTGGTCAGTTTTGGGATGTGTCCTCAATGAGATTTAAGCCTTTAAACAGTCACCTCCCTCCCCCCCCCCCCCTTTATGACGTACTATCTCTCAGGGAAAGGGGCCCTTGGGGGGTTGGATTTTTACCCTCAAAGGCCCCCCGGGGCCACTTTTACCAAGACAACCTCATTAGTCACGTTTTGGTTTTCTTTTTCTTTGACGATTACGAATTCCCCCTCCCCCCTCCCCCCTCTCTCCTCTTCCTCTCTCTCTTTCCTCTCTCTGTCTGTCTCTCTCTCCTTCCTTCTCCTCTCCCCCTCCTCCTCTCTCCTCTGGGAAATCAGTGATTTAAAAGATGAGCTGTCGATCAGTTTTTTATTGTGCACAGCCCACTGTGAGTTTGGGGCTATGTTTGGTCCTGTCAAAGAAAATGCGTCATTTCGCGTTGGTTTTTCAGTGCACCCCCCCACCTTCGGATTTTTAGTTCCTGTTTTGAGTGGTGTCTGTCCGGTGAAAGGGTCATCTTCAATTTAAGTGAAAAAGATACTGTCTGTTTTGCCTTTTTTTCCCCCTTTTGTATCTGTCTACCACTTTGCGGGGTTTGCGTAACCTCCTGTTTTAACGTTTTGTAAATGTTCAGGCAGTCTAAGGGAAACAAGAAAAAGAAAAAAGGGGGGAAGGGGGAGGAGAAAAGAAGAAGAAGAAGGAAGAAGAAGAAGAAGAAGAAGAAGCAAAGCAGAAGAAAAGAAGGAAGCGAACAGAAGAAAAAAAAAGAAGAAAAAGAAGCAAAGACGAAGACGAAGAAAACGAAGAAAAAAAAGAAGAAGAAAAAGAAAGAAGAAAAGAAAGAAAGAAGAAAAGAAGAAGAAAAAAAGAAGAAAAGAAAAAAGAAGAAAAGAAGCAGAAGCAAGAAAGAAGAACAGAAGAAGCAAAAAGAAGAAAGCAAAAAGAAGAAGAAGAAGAAGAAGAAGAAAAACAGAAGAAGCAGAAAAACAGAACAAAAGAAGAAGAAGAAGAAGAAGAAGGAAAAGAAAAAGAAAAGAAGAAAAGAAGAAGAAGAAAAAGGGGAAAAAAGAAATGACAGTCTTTTAAGGTCGTGTCCGAAGAAAATTCTGAAAATGAAAAAGAAAGATATTAACCTAAGAGAATGAAGTCAAAAAGTTTTCTGTCAATTTTTGTCGCTTGCCCTCCCCCCCTTCCCCCCCCCCCCCCCCCCCTTTCTGAATACCCCTCCATTTTTTTTGCTTGCGCCTCAAATTTTTTGACGTTTTTGTAAAGATTTGTATCTAAGAGAAGAAGAAGAAGAAGAAGAAGAAGAAGAAAAGAAAGAAGAAGAAGAAGGAAAAAAATATAAAAGAAGAAGAAGAAAGAAGGGGAAAAATACAAGAAGAAAAACAAAAAACAAGAAGAAGAAAAAGAACAAGCAAACAAGAAAGTGAAGAAAAGAGGGCAACAGAAAGTCATAAAAAAAGACTGACAAAAAATAAAAGAAAGAAAGAAAAGCATACAGACAAAAAAAAGAAAAAAAGAAAGAAAAAAGAAAGAAAAAAAAAGAGAGAGAGAGAGAGAGAGGAGAGAGAGAGAGAGAGAGAGAGAGAGGAGAGAGAAGGAGAGAGAGAGAGAGAACAAAAAAAAGAATGAAAAAAAGAGAAAGAAGACGAGGGCGTTTTCCAGCACTCAAGGTGGTCAGTTTGGGGAAGATGTCCGTGCAATTAGAGTGAAGCCTTCAATACAGTCAACCTCCGTCCCATCCTTCCTGTGTGATGACGCTCTCTATGTCCTCAGCAGAGGGCCTTGGAAATGGGGCTTTTTACCGTCCCGTCAACCCCATGGACCACTTTTAGCACA
>JAFLJL010016325.1:0-7500 GCA_018398815.1 Conus ventricosus
TACATTGTGGCCCTGTATGATTCTGTCAACAGAACTATATTGTGGCCCTGTATAATTCTGTCAACAGAACTATATTGTGGCCCTGTATGATTCTGTCAATAGAACTATATTGTGGCCCTGTATGATTCTCTGTCAACAGAACTATATTGTGGCCCTGTATGATTCTGTCAACAGAACTATATTGTGCCCTGTATGATTCTGTCAACAGAATTATATTGTGGCCCTGTATGATTCTGTCAACAGAACTATATTGTGGCCCTGTATGATTTTGTCAACAGAACTATATTGTGGCCCTGTATGATTCGAACTATGTTGTGGCCCTGTATGATTCTGTCAATAGAACTATATTGTGGCCCTGTATGATTCTGTCAACAGAACTATATTGTGGCCCTGTATGATTGTCAATAGAACTATATTGTGGCCCTGTATGATTCTGTCAACAGAACTATATTGTGGCCCTGTATGATTCTGTCAATAGAACTACATTGTGGCCCTGTATGATTCTGTCAACAGAACTATATTGTGGCCCTGTATGATTCTGTCAATAGAACTACATTGTGGCCCTGTATGATTCTGTCAACAGAACTATATTGTGGCCCTGTATGATTCTGTCAATAGAACTTATGTTGTGGCCCTGTATGATTCTGTCAACAGAACTATATTGTGGCCCTGTATGATTCTGTCAATAGAAATATGTTGTGGCCCTGTATGATTCTGTCAACAGAACTATATTGTGGCCCTGTATGATTCTGTCAATAGAAATATGTTGTGGCCCTGTATGATTCTGTCAATAGAACTATATTGTGGCCCTGTATGATTCTGTCAACAGAACTATATTGTGGCCCTGTATGATTCTGTCAATAGAACTACATTGTGGCCCTGTATGATTCTGTCAACAGAACTATATTGTGGCCCTGTATGATTCTGTCAACAGAACTATATTGTGGCCCTGTATGATTCTGTCAGCAGAACTATATTGTGGCCCTGTATGATTCTGTCAATAGAAATATGTTGTGGCCCTGTATGACTACTGTGTAAACGCACGAGTGCGAACTGATGCTGCTGTAACATAATATTAACTGTACTTCTGGTGTGAAACAGGGCAACGTTGGTAGCCCATTTTGTTTTCGATATTTATAAACGAATTAACACAGCAAGTGATACATTCTGGAAGGCACGGTTCCCTTCTTTTGAATGAGCTTTTGAGGATTTTCATTCTGCTTTTAGCTGATGACATGGTCTTGGTCTCAAAAACAGTAAGTGGATTACAAACTCAATTAAAGACCTTGCAATTTAGCGCTACTGCTACATTTCAACTAAAAGTTAAAACAAAAAGCAACATAATTGTATCTATAGATCTAGAACGGGTAGGTATCCTGCAGCGAGGAAAGATGAACTGGCGTATGTGATCTTTTAACATCATTAATTCATCGCCATATTTTGGAAACAATTCTTGAAAACCATGTTTATTAAAATACTAACAACCTAGGAGCTTGATTAAGTACTGCCCATGTACACAGGCGTACACGTGTGTGTGTGTGTGTAAGTGTGTGTGTGTTTGTGGGGGAGGGGGAGGGGTAAACATGTCATGCCGGAAGTAATGAAGCAACGATGTATATTTGTTATAACTGGCGTATCGGTTGTAAAGAAAGCTGGATAAATATCGAAACAATTCTGAATTACCCCGGTGATTCGTAATAATCAGCTTTGACTCTGTGTGTGTGTGTGTGTGTGTGTGTGTGTGTGTGTGTGTGTGTGTGTGTGTGTGTACACTGTACAGAGAGAGAGAGAGAGAGAGAGAGAGAGAGAGAGAGAGAGAGAGAGAGAGAGAGAGAGAGAGAGAGAGAGAGAGAACTGAACACTGAAATGTTTAATGATCAGGCCTTTGGCCCATATCATGGAGTGTCAACATGACCCTGCGGTAATCTGGTTACAGATAAGTATATGCAAAATGTTTAACAAATACAATCAATTTAAGATTTCTAATTCGCTATAATACTGAGTGAGGATATGCAGCAGCAACAAAGCAACCAGAACATGATAATTGCAGTAATGAAGAAGAAAAGAAGAAGAAGAAGGAGAAGAAGAAGAAGAAGAAAAAGACGACTATAATCATCCTCATCATTGTCATTATAAACATCATCATCATCATCGTCATCATCATCATCATCACAACAATACAACTACTGCTAGTACTACCACTACTACCACCACTCTTACTGCTACCACCAATAGCATTACACTATTACAACCACCAGTGCCTTATATGCAAGTACTACTGCGATAACTGTGATATTTTGCTGATAACTCTACTGATAAGAAGCATTATAGCCCTATAATCCAGCCATCAAAAAAAAAAAGTTACAGTAAGTCAATATATAATCTGCGTATTTTGAATGCTTTTCAAGGTACATAGACAGCCTTGTATTTAGTGAATTATTTTCAGATGAAAGGAGCATCGTAAGTTTGAACAAAGATGGCTGACTAAAATATTTAGAAGGAATATACTGTTGCCTTAAGTCGTTATATAAAGGGCATTGTAAAACAAAGTGCACTTCATTTTCAGTTAGGTCGATACAAGAAGGACAAGACAGGTCATCTTCATTCAAATTTCTTCGAAAACGAAACTTGTGTACTTTTAGTGGAGATACTCCAAGTCTTAATCTAATCAAACTTATTCTGGCCTTCAAGTGATTTACATTAATCAGATAAGAAGATAGTGCTAGTTCACTCTTAAACGTTCTAAAGAATTGAAAACGTTCACTTTGCAATGTGTCTGTGGACCACTTCTGTTTAAATTCGTTGATAATGGTAGTTTTTAGTGAACAGATAAATATTTTTATGTTTCCCACTCCTTGATTTTCCCAACCTTCGCCAAACCCATGCCTATAAAGGAAAAAACATATTGTAGAAGCCCATGTGTTTTTATTATTATTATAATAATTTTAGCAAACATTTGATAAGCTTTGTATGGTAAACGATGACTGGGCATTTGCAGAATTTTAACCAGTATTTAATAGTCCTGATCTGGAAATTGACTTGCAATGGTAACATCCCAGCTCCCCATAAACCATCAAGTTGGTGTTCTTACGCTAACATTTAGGAATCTTTTCAATGCAAAGAGATCAATCTTTTCCAAAATATCAACATTGCTCGTTAGACCCCACACCTCCGCACCATAACTAAGTATGGGTTGGATCTGGGCATCAACAGCTTGAAAATATAACGGGGGACTTTTCGCCTAGAGACCATAGAAGCCTGAAAATTTGTATCACTTTGCTTTTAGCCTTGCTAAGCCATATCATTAAAACTGTGCGTAAAGGACATCCTTGTAGAAAGAATAATTCCTAGGTATCTGAAACATATTCAACACAGCCCATCTTGGAATGCCCATACAACCATTGCTCTTTATCTGATAAATAGCCACCATTTCTAAATACCACTACATTTGATTTACTTAGATGACAGTTAAACCAAGCTTTATTGCCGTATCGTGTAAAGTATTTAACTGATGTTGAAGCCCCACAACAGAGTCGGAGAATAAAATTATGTCATCTGCAAACATCAAAATAACAAGTTCTAAGAAATCTGGTAAGAGCTGAAGCCTGTGTTTCCCTTTCTAATTATTTCTTCTGCTAACTCATTTAATGAATATGGAGAACAGAACTGGACTGCAAATTTCCCCTTGCTTTAACCCAAATTTGGGACAGCTAAATGCTTCACCTAATCTGTTACAATTTCTCACTCTTGCTTTGACTACATTATACATGCTAATTAAAGCTCGATACATTTTCCCATCAATTCCTTTTTCTTCAAAACAACCATAAATTATTACGTATAACCGAGTCAAAAGCTTTCTTAAAGTCAATAAATGCAACATACAGTTTCTTATGCAATAATAATTGTTTTTGAATGAAAGAATATAGTGTAAATATATGGTCAATTGTACTATAATTTTTCCTAAAGCCAGCTTGACAATCATTGATAACGTTATTTTCCTCAATCCACTTTGTAACCTAGCGTTTAGTATATGGCTGTAAATTTGCTGCAGATGTTCAATAGGAAATTCCCCTATAGTTGTCAGGTAAACTAGTGTCACCTTTTTTAAAGAGTTGTTGTATTAATTGCTTCTGTCCACTGTAAAGGATACTTCCCCGAAGCAAATAAGACATTGAATAACATAACTAAAAAGGGGAGCAATAGTACAGATCGAATTTTTAAATATTTCCCCAATAATTCCGTCAGGCCCTGCTGCTTTTCCATTGTTCAAGGAGCGGACAGCTGCGTACACCTCAGATTCAGTGATTTCGCACTCAAGAGTCTCTGTGTTGAAGTGATTAAAGCATTCACTCTGCTGGACTCGTTTCATTGTTAGCGTTTCCTACATTGTTTTTATTACATCAGACTGAAATACGTCACAAAAATGGTTGTACCAGTCTTCTCCAGAAATAGCATTTGTAGCAGGTTTCTTATACATACAGGACTTAATTTTATTCCAAAAGCCAGAAGATTGTTAATATTTTCATTGAGAGATTCTAAAACTTTTTGCCGATGTTTGTTTTTCGTTTATATTCTAATAACCTTTTGTAATCTCTACGTTTTTGGTTGTAATTTGCCCTTGACCTCTCTTCTTTGTCAACATTTTCAATATTGTCTATGTCTTCGAAAATCCTTTTTTGTACGAACACAATAAAAACTGTCGCAGATTGTGTCTGAGCTCCTTTCTGTGCTGCCGACATTCTTTGCAAACCATACATTTGATTTTTCTTTACCAACTACAATAGTTTTCTTCATACATTGACTAGCAGAAAGTAACGCCTCATTAAAAATGTCAACAGCTTTGTTTACGTCATCGTGAACAGCAAGAGTAGCATTTTCCAAGTGGAACTTGAAATCGTCTGATTCAATATTTTCTCTAAACTCTTCAATTTTACTTCCATCCCAAATTAATTTTTCAAATGCGTACGATTTTTTCTGGTAAAGTATCATTAGTGGAGCTGCTAAATTGTGACTTCAATATGACTTCTACAGGCATATGTTTTGACTCTATTCTTGGTCTGACATGCAAAGATACACAATGACTAATAAACGTATTGACATTATGGCATAGTCAACAATACTACATCCAGTCGGAAAAAATGTATGTGAAGTTACCAAGATCAATATCGCCTTTAACGGCCCCATTCAAAATGGATAACTCAAAACAATCACAGACATTCAAAAAAATATATACCAAATTCGTTTAAAACAGTGTCTTTAGACGTGCGTAAAGACTCCTGATCATCACCCCCTTTCCAAAGCGCAGCGTCGTCCCCTTCATCATCCCCCTCACAAATTTTTCTGTCCCCCAGTTCGTGCGTTGAAATCGCCCAGAAGAAAAAGTGGTACTTTCCAAATGTTTCCATCAGATCAAGGATACACTGTTCTAGAGGGCCACACCATTGGATATTTCAGTGTCCTGATAATACTGAGAATTCATGGTGGAATATACGTTCCGATCAAAATTATAGGGGAATCTGTGTTAAACAATTCTTTAGCCATTTTCCCTAACTACTATATTGTCATATTCAACAACCACTTGTTCCACATAGGCTGCTAATTCCTTTTGACAAGGAGAGTCAAACCACCCGACAATCTGGCTGTTATAAAACCGTCTGATAGCTTAACACCAGGAATTATGAAAGATTTAAAACTAGGAAATAAATGGTCTGAAGTGAGTAGCAAAAGTTTCTACAAGCAAACAAAAATCAAAGCTAACTTTAAAAAAGATCGAAGATCGTTATCAAAAACATGTGACAGTCCTTCAATGTTGTAAGTCACGAATTTAACAGTTTTCGCGATATGGGCCTGGCCGAATCCCTATGCAGTTTCAGGATTGACAGTAAAGAGTCTTTATTGGTCACTTCATAGATGTGGCTTGGCGTTTACTTGCCACACTGGAACACGAGGCACTTCTTGGTTTATTTGTCAGGTCCTCGTTGAGATGTGTTGCGTGCGGATTTGCGCCTACCATTTGTGTTTGTCTTCTTGTCGTCTTTTTGCCTCATCTGGTCATTGCACTGTTTTTTGTTGGCTTTGCCAGGTCTGTTTGTGTTAACGTTTGTACTTCACTGTTCTGTTCCGAGTTAGGGTGCTGGGGGTTTAATTCAGAATCTTTGTCAGAGTCTTTGTCAGTCCATATTTTTGTCTTGCTGGGAAGATTCGACGTTTCTCTATCTTTCTCGTCAGCTATGTCGGCATGTTGTTCGTTCTGTGCGTCAACCACGTCAGTGGCGGCAGCTATGTCAGATTCATGCTCATAACTAACTCTGAACAAATGTTCGTCAGATGTCTCAACAATTTGCTCAACATCACTCTCTACAAAACGTAATGTCAAAACAAACATACAAACAAAAACGTATGTCAGTTATTTCCGTGTCATTTCCGTCAGGATTCTGTTCGTCAACTGCTTGTGCAGTGTTTGTTCTGTCATATTTTGTTCATTACATGGAGTCATGCACACTCGGTTATCATTTATGTTCTCGCACACACAATCATCACCCAATGTCACACTGCCTACAACATCCGAGTCAGTCACACATGTGCTGCTGTTTTGCACAGTAAATTTGAAACAGTGGAGAGAATGGGCCGTGATTCTAAACTGATATTGCTCTCACTTACAATGTTACATGCTTTTGGTGCACTACTATCGGGCACAGGGATTAAAACACTGTTCCGTCTCTTGGTAAGAGGGGAAATTCGTTTGATGACAAATGGTTGTAGGGGTGGGATGGGAATCGTAGTTCCAGCTGCCACTGACATCGTAACCGCACACCTTCGCTTCTATACTCACAGTTTGTGTCACAAGTACGTCCCTCACTGTATCCCTGCTGTGTCGACACTGCAGCCACACACTGTCCACACCCCGTCTTGGCCGGTGTTGCCACCTGGCCTGGTGCTGTAGTCGTGGGTTGACTTGTTATCACAAATTTAAAGGCCCCGTCCTCGTAACAGTAGGTCCTGTTCCTCCAGTAGTCCGGTTCCCGTTCTGGTAGGCCCCGTCTGATCGATTGGCCCCATCCCCCGGCGACAAGACCCGTCTTCACGATGGTAAGCTCCGTCGTCGTGCCGGGAGGCCCGTCTCCTCGGTAGGCCCCGTCCTCACGCCGTAGGCCCCGTCCTCACGCCGGTAGGCCCCGTCCTCACGTCGGTAGGCCCCAGCTCCTATGTAGGCCCAGTCCTCCCGTTGGTGGGCCCTGTTTCCCTCGGTAGCTCCCGTCTCCTAGGGTTGGCCCAGTCCTGGCGTCGGAAGGCCCCATCTCCTCGGTAGGCCCCGCCCTCGCGTCGGTAGGCCCCTTCCTCTCGTCGGTAGACCCCGTCCTCGCATTGGTAGGCCCCGTCTCCTCGGTATGCATGTCGGTAGCCCCGTCTCCCCCGATAGGCCCCGTCCTCATGGTAACCAGCGCCTGCGCCCGTACCGAGATGTTCTTGGTGTTGACGGTGTGTCTCCCTCTGTTGCTC
>JAFLJL010016326.1:2500-15857 GCA_018398815.1 Conus ventricosus
TGTTGAATATATCATGACTGTTTTTTTTTCCCGATTCAAGCAAAAAAACAAAACATAAACCCAAAAAAAAGGTAAACAGAAAAGCACATCAAAATCTTAATGGCCCCCAAATTACAGAATTTTACAACAACAAAAAACAGGACCCAACCCGAGTGATTCCTCAACAAGTTTTGATGCTCAGATTTCATCTCATACATCTAAGACGACAGTCTCCTGTGGGCTAATCACAGCACTGCGTCACTGCAAGTAGCATGCTCCTTTCAATGGCGATTTAATGTTCCGGTTCATTCTTTTTTTTTTTTCTTCTTCATTTCAGCTCAACTTTCAGTTCAATTCTCTTAGTGCTGTTTGCCGCCTAGCTAACTGTTAGGGCCACATCAGGTTCGAACTTTTCGACGTCAGCATCTTCAAAACATTTTACAGCGACAGACGGGTTGCTTCCAAATATTGAAGTTAAAGGTTCAGGCTGAAAGCCAGATGTTTATGAGAAAGGTTATGGTTAAGCGGTTCAAATGCTTTTACATTAAAGGTTAAGGTTAAGGTTCCCATAACCTATTGGCCGCAGATGCAGTGAACTGTTAGAGGTTCACTGTGTTCACCAGAGTACGGTATGATGTAAGGCGGTTTCCATCCCTCTCCTTCCGCCGCCTTTAGCCATCCCTGAGCTGAATTAGGTACCCATTTACTGCTGGGTGGACAGAGAGGGTTTTGTGGCCGAAAATCCGATTTTCCTCTCCCCCTTGCTCCCCTTCCCTCTCCCTTCCTTCCCCTTCTTTCCCGAGTGGCTCGAACTCACGACCATTTATCTCCTCAGGCAAGCGCTCAAACCATTTGACCATGGCCCCCTCTTCAGATGTTCTGACGCACGTGGAGGGTATTGGCTCATTCCGTCGCTTAGGGTGGAAATAAGCGGTTGGTTTGATAATTCATTCGGCTTGCTATCGGCATCATAAGTAGCAGTTGCTTGGATTATTGTTGTTGGTGTTGTTGTTGTCGTACCCTGGCTAAAAGACTCCAGGGATCATCCGAACAGCCGAAGTACTTGAACACTATGGTACAAATGCATCAGCTAGAGATGAGAACATTACGTGTGTGACCGTTATTGATACCCCGCCACGTGGGCAGACACACTCCGACTTCGGGAGATTTTGGAGACTGATAATGTTATGCTAGGAGCTTGTCACAACTGAAGACAATCCCCGCATAACTATGCAGAGCATGACAACATTTTGATGTAGCCTTGGTGTTGTAGCCTATGTCAATTGGCCTGACACAGCCTTAAGCCAAGGCGGGCTTGGGTTATTCATTCAGTTCATTGTCGTCATCATTTACATTATCACTGTAATGATGACCTGCCGTTTTTGCTCGTGCGCTATCTCTACCCAACAGCATCCTCGGAATAACAATCGGATTTCGACTTCACATAAGTCTCGGTTAATTTTCAATCAATGTCTTCCCCCCCCCCTCCTCCCCCCCCCCCCCCCTTTATTATCTTACAACATGGCAGAATCATAAAAGATACATTAAAAGCTCTAGTATTCCTAAAGGTGTTTTTTTTTTTTCTCAATGAAATCGAATATCTCTTGTCTCAAGGGAACTAGTTAAGTGCTTAAAAAATTCTGTTCTTAAGGGAAATATCACGAAAGGTTCAAAGTCCTCATTTCATGTGAAAAACCCTTTGTGGTTTGACCTTTTAGGAAATCACATCCTGCGGCCAAATCTTTCTACCGGGAAAAATAGTCACATTTCATGGGCAGTGTTCAAGAATGGGTCCGAACGATTTCGGTTAATAGTCGCCTAACAGAGTGCGTGTCAGAACATCGTCTCTGCGTGACACTTACCTACTTGTTCGGCGTCGTCTTCAGACAAGGCGGCTGCACGTGCTAGACCATAAGAGCTGGGTCAGACAGTGTAATGACATGAAAGGGCGCGTTAGACTTGTCCCATCAATCTACGTCAGCATTCAAGGGGAGATAATTTGATACTTTAAAATGACCTCTCTCTGTGATGTGTGTGTGTGTGTGTGTGTGTGTGTGTGTGTGTGGTGTGTGAGTGAGTGAGTGAGTTCATTAATTTAGAGTCTGTTCACACTTGGTGATATTAGACTTTAAAAAAATAAAAATAAAAATAAAATAAAATAAAATAAATAAATACAAAAAATCAACAACAAAAAATCAAGAAGGGAAACGTTTATAAAAATCTATTAATTTGATGCATGGAAAGCACTTTTGCTATTTGCACGATGTCTGGTTTGTGGGTTATTGTTTTGATAGAATCGTGTACAGTCACATCCACGTTCGATTCTTTATACAATGAAGTTAAAATTGAACAATGAAAAAGAATATGGTCCACTGATAGAAGATTTGAACAATCACATGCTACATTTTGTGAAAACTTGGTTTTCCACGAATTGAGACGAAGCTTGTATATTAAAGATGACAAATATCGTGGACATGATAAGATTTCATACTTCTCTGGAAGGTGTTCACTGTTCACGCATTTTTCTAATAGCGAATTAATTTCTTGTACGTCAAGCTTTAAATTACTCTCAGGTGTTTTTCTTAACGCACCATCTCTAGCTAATTTATCTGCTGTTTCATTACCGGATATCCCACAGTGTGATGGAATCCAGCAAAACGATACCCCAATTCCTTTCAACATAATAACATGTATGTAATGTCTTATTTCAAAAAGTAAATCTTTTCTTATTTTTGATTCCCAGTTTTGCAAGCTATATAGAATTGCCTGGAATCAACGCAAAAAAGTATATTATAGACAGCAGTGTTATCGTCACACATAAAAATCAACGCCATAAGAATAGCATACAGTTCTGCCGTAAATATGGAGAACCCTTTCCCTAGAGAAAAAGATCTACGAAACTTCAGCAATGGAATCACAAAACCAGACCCTGCATACGAGTCTAAAAATCGAGCCATCTGTAAAAATCTTCAGATGATATGGATAAAGGGTTTTTCAAGGTGTTCTTTTGCTTCACATGACAGAATATTAATGTTATCAACCTTCTTCATGTCAGTGTAATCTATATCGAATTTAGCTTGGATATGCTCCCAATGAGGTATGCTTGAAACTATTGGCATATCTGAAATAATTTCAATATCAATGTTACATTTTCAAATATTTCATTTGTATAATCCCTAACAGGCTGGAGAGAGGTAAGGTGTTGAGCTCTTTTAGGATAGTCCTTTTCAGAAATTACTAATACATCATGTTTGAAAAGAATTTGAAACATGTAGGCTTCTGGCAATATATTTAGCCGTTGCCAGTTTTCGTTGATCTGACAGAGGTAATAAGTTCGCTTCTTTATAAGTATTTAACGAATTCGTGTGTACGGGGACACCGAGTGCTACCTTAACAGTTTTACTGTCAATTGACTGTAATTTCTTCAACAGGGTTTCGGGGGCATTGAAATAAACCTCTTGCCCGTAAATAAGCTTTGATCGAACTAAACTAGTAGCTAAATGTAACAGAGTTTTGGTATCCTGACCCCATGGGTGTGCACTGATTATTTTTAGTAGATTTAGCCTTTGTCTTGCGTCATTGACCAATTTTTCAATGTACAACCGCCAGTTTAATTTACAAGTTAAGGTGAAACCCAGAAATTTTACATTTCGTGAATATTCTAATATTTTGTCATTTAACACTAGCTGAGGCAAATGCTTAGGATTTTCCCCGTTATTGAAAAGAACTAATTGTGTTTTTTCTCCAGACAATGAAAGCCCGTTTCAGTCATATATTTGTTGATTTTATCTATTTCGAGCTGATTATTTTTTGAACATAATTTATTGCTCTCTTTTTTGTGTGCTTTCTAATACTGGTATTCAACCAAATGGCTAGATCATCAGCATATTGCACTAAATGTATGTTATTGGATATGATCTTGGGAAGGTCATGAATAAGTATATTGAACAAGACAGGTGCTATGACAGAACCTTGTGGAATTCCTATGTTAATGTCTTTAAAAGAAGAATAGACTTTGCCTATTTTTGTGCAAATGGATCTTCCACTTAAGAAACATTTATATACTGATATAATAATCCACTTATTCCAATATTCTTTAACTTGTAAAGCAGACGTGCATGCCAAACACTGTCATACGCTTTTTTTATGTCGAAAAAAGTAGCTAATGTGCTTTTTCGTCGCGCAAATTGTTTTTTAATGTGTGTTGTAATCTTTACAAGATGATCTATCGTGCACCTACCTTTCGAAAACCTGCTTGGTTATTTGGGATTATGTTCCGTTTTTCGCAGTAATACACAAGACGCTTTTCAATAATTTTTTCTAACAATTTCCCAGCATGCGAGGTTAGAGCTATTGGTCTATAACTTTCAACCGAAGACCTAGGTTTACCTTTTTTAGGTATAGGAATCACAACTGTCCTCTTCCAGATGCTTGGCAGAGTTTCATTTTGCCAACATTTTTGGTAAAATGAGTGAAGTAACACCTTCCAGGTCTCGGGCAAGTGGGTTAACAACTGGTATGAGATACCATCAAAACCAATGGCCGTTTTGTTGGAAGAGAAGGATTCTAGAGTTTCACAGAATTCTTCATAAGAGATAGGAGAATTTAAATAGTGTTGTTGGTCTGGAACAGGATCTTCATAAAATGGATTGTTCCTCTTCTTTTCTCTGTAAGACTGGATGTCTGAACTTAGATTAGACAACAAATTATTTTCCGAGAATACCTTTACAAACGCCTCTGCTTTGTCCATGGATGTTGGTACAACATTGTTTTCTAGTTTAATGGGAAATGATGGCAGATTAAATCTAGTCTTCATTTCTTTGACTTTTTTCCACACCTTATGTATATCTTTTGAATCCGAAATTTCAGATAGACAAAAACCGGAAAAATAGACCCGTTTGGCTTTGGCAATCACCTGTTGGAGTTATTTTTAGCACGTTTCATTTCTATGAAATTTTCATCTCCTCGGTCTCTTAGCCATATTTTATAAGCTGTTTTCTTCAGAGACACTGCTTCTGCACATTCTTCATTCCACCATCCATTACCAGAGTATTTATTTTCTTTTACATTATTACTACACTTGGAATCGATTTTTCAGCTGCTAATAAATAGCGTGGCTCAGATTGTCGTAAAACACATCAATATCATCATGCTGTATACTGTTGTGATCCATTATTAACAACGAGGACTGATAGGCAACCCATCAGCTTTGTTGTAAGAAAATTTTGGAATTATATCGTCAATATCCTTATCTTCACCAATAACCTTTTCATTCAATTGTAAAATAATAGGAAAATGATCACTACCCAAGGTATCTTCACCTGTTAGCCAGCATGCATTGACTGCTAAATCTGGTGATGCCAAAGTCAAATCAATAGCAGTGGGTCTATGAGTAGACACATCCGGTACTCTGGTAACGCTGCCATCATTTAACAGGACTAAGCCAGAATCCACTATATTTTCAACCAGACGATTACAAGTTGTTTGAGAACATCCAGGTTCCCAAAACGGAGCATGCGCATTGAAGTCTCCTAGGACAATAACTTTTTTGTTAGTCAAGGAAAGATGTTTTATCCAATCTGAACTGTCAGCAGTTTGGCCGTTAGGATAATATACAGAGATAACAATAACA
This sequence comes from Conus ventricosus, assembly GCA_018398815.1. Lineage (NCBI taxonomy): Eukaryota > Metazoa > Mollusca > Gastropoda > Neogastropoda > Conidae > Conus > Conus ventricosus. The sequence goes on from JAFLJL010016326.1 coordinate 8,112, forward strand.
CTGGTTTCCTTGTTAATCTTGATAAATGCGGCAGTAGAAAAAAGCTCTTCAGTATTATTGGGGATATCTAATGCATTATACGGAGAGTAATTTAAGCCAGTTCTTATGTAAATAGCAGTTTGAACCTTGTTAGTAGATTTTTTACAACTGTATAGGGGTGGATAGTAAAAGTTTCTGAGTTTGGAAGTTTGTTTGCTCAATTTTTAAAGACTGTAAAGCAAGAATGTCATAATAACTTGAAGAAATGTGGTATTCAAACTGAAGTAAGTTTTTTAACACAGATCTACAGTTCCACTGGAATATAGAAAGACTGTCATCATCTGGTGGTGTGTGTGTGTGTGTGTGTGTGTGTGTGTGTGTGTGTGTGTGTGTGTGTGTGTGTGTGTGGGTGCGTGCGTACGTGCATGCATGTGTGCGTCTGTGTGTGTGTGCATGTGCGCGCGCGCGCGCACGCTGTGTGTGTGTGTGTGTGTGTGTGTGTGTGTGTGTGTGTGTGTGTGTGTGTGTGTGTGTGTGTGTGTGCGTGTGTGTGTGTGTGTGTGCGCGTGTGTGTGTGCGTGTGTGATTTCGTTGGCTCTCCCGAACACCTTGTCACTTCTCGTCTTTTTTTTAAAGTTTAGAGAGGCTGCTAATTTCCTGTTACAAAGCACTTCTTCTTTAGGTCGTGGTTGTTTCGTTGATGATTCCATTCTTTTTGCTTTCTTTTTTGGTCGTATTTTTTGTGGTCTCTCACGTTTGTTCATTTGTGAGTGTATTAGCTTATATTGGTTTGGTTTGGATTTCTATTATGTTTCTTGACAACGGCTGGCCTCTCTCTCTCTCTCTCTCCTCTCTCTCCTCTCTCTCTCTCTCTCTCTCTCTCTCTCTCTCTCTCTTTCCATTTATTTTTGTGCCCCAGAACGGCAGATCAATACGCGCAGAAACGTAATCTATTTCAGGTTATAAAAGCTTCTGTTACACACACACACACACACACAAACACACACATACTTCTGCATGGAGACAGAGGGGGGGAAGAAGAGAGAGAGGAGAGAGAGAGAGAGAGAGAGAGAGAGAGAGAGAGAGAGAGAGAGAGAGAGAGAGAGAGAGAGAGAGAGGATTTCCAGAGGGGGATCTAATACTCACTTATGACATTCACTACCAGTGAAATTATCGCTTGTCCACCCAAATCTCACTTGAAGGAACGTTGATGTACATTGTCATGTGAGTTGAACTGGTCAGGATATATTTACGTGCATGTCCTGACTGGTATTTCCTTTTACCTTTCATATCTTTCAAATGTGATTTTTTTTCCATTATGTTTTCCTTTTTTCCTTCACTTTCTTTTCTTTCTTTCCATCCATTCCTTTCTCCCCCTCTCTCTCTCCCCTCTCTCTCTCTCTGTTTTTCTTTCATCTTCTTTTTGTAATTTTCGACCTATCTCTATCTCACTCTCTCCTCTCACCTTTCTCTCTCTCTCTCTCTCTCTCTCTCTCTCTCTCTCTCTCTCTCTCTCTCCTCTCTCATTCTGTGTGTGTGTGTGTGTGTGTGTGTGTGTGTGTGTGTGTGTGTGTGTGTGTGTGTGTGTGTGTGTGTGTGCGTGCGTGTGTGAGTGCGCGCACACGCACGTGTGTGCAAATATATATGTGTGTGTGTGTGTGTGTGTGTGTGCGTGTATGTGTGTACGTGTGCGTGTGTGTGTATGTGTGTGTGTGTGTGTGTGTGTGTGTGTGTGTGTGTGTGTGCGCGCGCGCGCGCGCGCGTTTGCGTGCCATCGCGGGTACATATATTCCTGTCAAAGAAAATTGTTGAAAACACACACACACAAACTAAATCAGCTTATCAACACTGTAATCTGAGCACTGAGCACGTACACTGGAGTTGTGAACAGCTACGACATTATGTCGGCTGAGCAGTCGGCGCGGGGACATCTCAGCAAGGAAGGCCAGAACCAGTCCTTAAGGAAGATTAGTCAGATTCTGAAGAAATGCCACCACGTGAGTCTGCTAACACAGTGATGGAACATTCTGGTGACAGATGTCTATTCTGGTATATAAAACAGGAGAAAAAGAACAAGCCAATATTGTCTTGGTTTCCTACTTAACAGATTATATCGCGTCTGTTTCGACGCAAAGCACCTCTTGACTCAACAGCGGATTCGTTGAACAACAGTGAAAATCGCGTATCGGTTCTCTCTCTCTCTCTCTCTCTCTCTCTCTCTCTCTCTCTCTCTTGATGAAGCTACCTGCAGTTTATAATACAAGCAATGCAGACACAAGTTGATCAGATAGCCACTGTGTAAAATTGTGCGTGTTGTGTCGCCCAGCATATGAAGACTTAAAATATCACTTTATCCATCCAATATATTTAACCCCAATAACTTTAAGCCAAGATTGTTTTGGCAGCAAACATGAGCGTACAATCAAATAAAAATATGTTACTGTTTTCTAATTATATTTTCATTATTTATGGTAATTTCAGTAGCATATGTTGTAGTTGTGATACAGTCAAGCACATGACAGAAGAATGTTACTGTTTTCTTTTATTTTCATTATTTATGGTAATTTCAGTAGCATATGTTGCAGTTGTGATACTTTTACGTACATGACAGAAGAATGTTACTGTTTTCTTATATTTTCATTATTTATGGTACTTTAGTTGCATATGTTGTAGTTGTGATACAGTCACGCACATGACAGGGGAACAGGACACTAGTCACGAACAGCCCTTGAAAAGCAGAGAGCGAGCGAGCGAGCAATCGATCAAGCGAGCGATCGAGCGATTGAGAGAGAGAGAGAGAGAGAGAGAGAGAGAGAGAGAGAGAGAGAGAGAGAGAGAGAGGGGAGAGAGAGAGCAATCCATCGAGCGAACGATCGAGCGATTGAGAGAGAGAGAGAGAGAGAGAGAGAGAGAGAGAGAGAGAGAGAGAGAGAGAGAGAGGGGAGGACTTGACACTTTGATATTTTATTGTCATTACCAAAGAGGTCTTTTGACAAGGGGGGATAGGGTAACAGAACAATCACATTTCCCTCTTCCTTTCCTGCAAACAGAAAGTACACATTCATTTCTAGTGTGTATCAAATCAAGGTTAACAAAAACAAACAAATCCGTAACATTTCCTTATGTCCTCACGCACAGAAGTAATGCAGTAAGGTTAAAAAAAATCTGAAGACTGACTCGACCATCCACTTAATCAAATGATGACATGGTATCTTAGAGATCTCTCCCATATGCGATGAATGATAATATTCATTCATATATCTCTTATAATGCATCATCTTAGATTTCACTATCCTCATCTGTCTTAATTTTCAATGCTTCCGCGCGATGGATTTCGCACCTGATTTGAATACAAGTTCATCATCGGATGATAACATGACAGCGACAATTTTGTCTTTCCGCTATATCTAACTGGAAAAATGAACAATTTGTCCGCACTTCATTATAAACAGTACAGTGGAACAGAAGGTGTTCTTCGTCATCAATAATGTGTCTACATGCAGGACGAGAGAGAGAGAGACACAGAGAGAGAGAGAGAGAGAGAGAGAGAGAGAGAGAGAGAGAGAGAGGGAGGGAGACAGAGACAGAGAGAGAGAGAGAGAGAGAGAGAGAGGGAGGGAAAGAGAGGGAGGGAGGGAGACGTGCAATTATTATACGAAATCCAGTCGGAACGTGATCGAACTCGGAGGCTTGTAATCCCAGACACTATCCCTTTAACCATTGAGAATTTAAGTTAATTAAACAGCTGAAATAGCCGTAAAGCTGACTAGATCAACTCAAACAGCTGAAATAGCCGTAAAGCTGACTAGATTAAACAAAACATTTTTTTTTCTTAGTCGGAATTGACGTTTTCTCTTTGTCTTGTCCTTGTGTTTGCTTTTTTCTCTCTCCCTCTTTCTTTCTTCTTTGCATATTTCTTTGTTCTGATCGGTGTCTGTTTTTTGTCTTTATTTGTTTTGTTTCTCTTTTATCCATGTCTTAACATTTATTTTTAACCCTCCTTTTTATTATGTATATATCTTGCCTCTTTTTTCCTCGTTCTTTTTTCTTCTTCTCTATACCTTATTCTTTGTTCCTATTGTTTTTCTTCAATTTTACAGTATCCCATCCTCCGTTTCTTTCTTCCATTCACTTCTTTGTTACGCTCTTCTTCTTTCTTCTCTCTTACTGTCTTTCATTCTTCCTTTGTTTTGGCCTTTCTTTTGTGCCCTTGTTTTTGAAGTATCTCTTTCTATCATTCCTATTTCTAATCAATGAATCGTTACCGAGACGTTCTTAAAGGAAGAGCGAGAAACATCACCAACCAACCAAACATTGGAATACTCTGAAGGCCAGCACGCGAAGACTTTTAGAGATTGGGACAGACTCCCACTGGGCCTTTCCAATAACAGACACAAACGATCAAACACATGTCAACCGAGATAAGACTTTTAAATGTCTCAGGGGCCCCAGTGTAGACTGTAGACGAGTGTGCGGCGCTGGTGGGTGTGCATCGGTGAGGCGATACAGGTGAGTAAATTGGAGAGAGAGAGAGAGAGAGAGAGAGAGAGAGAGAGGGGGGGGGGGAGACAGAGAGAGAGGGGGGGGGGACAGAGAGAGAGAGGAGAGAGAAGAGAGAGAGAGAGACAGAGACAGAGAGAGTGAGTGTGTGTGTGTGGTGTGTGTGTGTGTGTGTTGTGTGTGGTGTGTGTGTGGTGTTGTGTGTGAATGAGTGTGTGTGAATGAGTGTGTGTGTGCGCGCGCGCGCGCGTGCGTGCGTGCGTGTGTGTGTGTGTGTGTGTGTGTGTGGTGTGGGGTGTGTGTGGTGTGTGTGCGTGCGTGCGTGCGTGCGTGCGTGTGTGTGCGCGCGCGCGTGTGTGTGTGTGCGCGCGCGCACGGTGTGTGTGTGTGTTGGGTTGTGTGTGTGGTTGTGGTGTGGTGGTGTGTTGTGTGTTTTAAAAACGAGGCGAGTGGAGGCACAGAACAAAACCCAATTTCGGGAAAAAAAAATTAAAAAAAAAACAAAAAAGAAACCCCCTTATAGCCTGGCTCCCCTCCTAATTCCCCTGCCACCGGCAACAGCTATTCAATGCTAGGATAGCCGATACCATTTTCTCACACACCCACCCCCCAGTGATAGCAGAAGTCGGGTCATCGTCCCCGCGAATGGCCAAAAAAAAGTTTTTTACTAAACTGTTTTCATTGAATCGTATTGCTTGCATTAAAGTAATCCCTTTGAAATCAGTGCTTTTTAATTCACTAAACGCTACTGCATAGTTTTCATGCATTGTTTTATAACTTTTTTTTGTAATGTGTTGTATCGATCAAGTCTATTGCAGGCAGTGGTTATTTAAAAAACATTGTTGTCCATTCCTCTTTCTGTATTGTACTGCATAGTATTCCCCCAGACTGCTTTGAATTACATTTATTTTTTAATGTATGCATGGCAGGGGATTTTAATTGGAATGAACGTTTTGTTTCATGCTTTTAAAACTGTGTGTCTTTTCCCCCTAAAAGCTGGCAATTTACGGTATAAAAATGCATTGCATTCTGTCATACCCTACGGTACGATCATCGTGGGGTGTATTGAGCTTGGCAAAATGTTTTTGGTTTTTTCATTGAAGAGAAAAAAAAAGAAAAAGAAAACCTCCAAGTGGGCCATGGGCGGGACCCCCCAAGAACTGCCTCCACTGCCGAACCAATCAGTGGGGAGCACTCTTTTCACTTATAGTGGCTTGCGGTGACTTCATGTCCCCGGGGGGATCGGAAAAACCCATTTCAAGAGTCGACCAGAGTTGTGTAATAGCAAAGCGAGGCAATGCAGGCGGAATTTAAACAAATCTTCAAACGTTTAAGCATCCACCGCCAAACACGAACAAACGGATCACAAGACAAGACAACGCTTTCAACTCTTAGGTCTTCTTCAGCAAGAACCCCAAAAACCCAGGACAACGGTTAAAAAAGAACGAGCAATCACTTCTCTCGTCAATATTGGGCACAAGATGGGGGTGGAATCTTTTTGGGGGGCAAAATGTGTTGTGCTTGTGCTTTTGTTGTGCTGGGTTGTCGGGGCGGGCTGGGCTGTGTGTGCGTGCTGGGGGCTGTGTTTTTTGGTGCTGTCTGGGGCTGGTGCTGTGCTGGTGCTGTGCGGGCTGGGCTGGTCTGTGCGGGGGCTGGGGCTGGCTGGGCTGTGTGGTGCTGTGCGTGGTGGTGCTGTGCGTGCTGGTGCTGGTGCTGTGCTGGGGCTGGTGCGTGCTGGTGCTGTGCTGGGGCGGGCTGGTGTGCTTGCGGCTGTGTGGGGCGGTGCTGGCTGTGCGGTGCTTGCTGGGGTTTTGGGCTGGGGCGGTGCTGGTGGGCTGGTGCTGGTGTGGTGTGCTGGGGCGGGGCTGTGCGGGGGCTGTGCTGGGCTGTGCTGGGGCTGTGCTGGTGCTGTGCTGGTGTGTCTGGTCTGGGGCTGGTGGGGGTGGGCTGGTGCTGTCTGGCGTGTGCTGGTGCGGCTGTGCTGTGCGTGCTGTCCTGTGCTTGTGGGTGGCTGGTGCTGTGCTGGGGCTGTGTGGGTTTCTGTGGGTGGGTGTGCGGGGCTGTGCTGTGCTGTGCTGGCTGGTGCTTGCTGGGTCGTGCTGTGCTGGTGCTGGTGGTGCTGGCGTGCTGTGCTGTCTGGCTGGTGTTGTGGTCTGGTGTTGGTGCTTGGGGGCTGGGTGTGGTGCAGTGCCTGGTGTTGGGCTGTGCTGGGCTGGTGCTGGGGCTGTGCTGGTGGGTGTTCTGGTGCTTGCTGGTGCGGGGTGCTGTCTGTGTTGCTGTGTGGTGCTGGGGCTGGGGCGTGCTGGTGGTCTGGTGCTGGGGGTTTCTGGGGCCGGGGGCTGGTGCTGTGCCGGGGCTGTGCTTTTTTGCGGGGTGCTGTGCGGGGCTGTCCGGGGCTGTGCGTGCTTTTCCGTGCTGGGGCCGGGGCTGGTGCGTGCGGTGCGGTGCGTGTGGGGGGTCGTGCTGGGGCCGTTTTGGCTGGTGCGTGCTGGGGCCGTGCTGGTGGGTTTTGGGCTGTGCTGGGCGTGCTGTCTGGTGCTGGTGCTGTGCTGGTGCTGGTGGGTGTGGGGTGTGCTTCTTTGCGGTGCCTGGGGGTGGTGCCCTTTCTGTGCTGGGGCGTGCTGGGGCTTTGGGGGCTGTGCGGTTGGGTGGTTTCTGTGTGGGCTGTGCTGGGGCTGGTGCCCCCCGGGGGGGCCCCTCCGTGCGGTCGTGCCGTGCGTGCGTGCCGTCCGTGCCCGGGGCCGTTGGGGGTGCCGTGGTGCTGGGTTGTGTTTGTTTTTGGGGTTGGGCTGTTGTTTTTTTGTTTTTTGTCTTTTTTGTTTTTGTTTTTTGGTTTTTCTTTTTGTGCTTTCTTTCTTTTCTTTCAAACCTTTTTCCTTTGCACTCCTGCGTTAGGGCCGCTTCCCCCCGGGGCGGGGGAGGAAAAACTACCCCCCCTTTTTTTGTTTTTTGTTTGTCTAAAATTTTTTTGATTTTTGTTTGTTTGTTTGTACCAAGGGGGTTTTTACCCAGGGTTTTCCCCCCTACATTTTTACCTTCTTTTGGGGATTTTTTCTCCAGGAAAACAGCCAAAATGAACCCCCCCCCCCCCTCCCCCCCCCCCCCCCCGGTAGCCCCAAATTTTTCGTTTAGGGTTTTTTTTGGAAAAGGGAAAAACCCCAAAAACCCTTTTTTTTCAAAACAAAAAACCCCCCCCTTTAAAACCCCCCTTTGTTTGCCCAAAAAAAAAAAAACAAATGATTTTTCCCAGGACCCTTTTTGGCCCCC
>JAFLJL010016328.1:0-27515 GCA_018398815.1 Conus ventricosus
TAATTGCTACTCACTCTTGCAAACTCAACAAGAGCTCACCACATTGTCGGTTTTTGGTTGTAGCCGGTGTAAAGCCCCGGGGATAAATCTGGCGGGTGCAATTCTGGTCCTCAGCGCCGCCCCGCCAAGAAACTTCCTTGCAGGGGTAAAAGTAAAAATGGGATATTTGGCTAAAATATTTCGCCGGGTATTTAGGAACCCTTTGGCCCCCCAAGTAAATGAAGAGACGGTCCTGGGGACTATGGGAGTTAATTCCCCTTCGTAACTCGCGCTCCCAATCGATGGTGTGCTTGGATAGGGTTCAGACAGAGAGAGAGAGAGAGAGAGAAGAGAGAGAGAGAGAAGAGAGAAGAGAGAGAGAGAGCGAGAGAGAGAGAGAGAGAGAGAGCGAGAGAGAGACAGAGAGAGACAGAAAAGAGAGACAGACAGAGAGACAGAGACAGAGAGCGAGAGAGAGAGAGAGAGAGAGAGAGAGAGAGAGAGAGAGACAGAGAGAGACAGGGAGGCAGGGAGAGACAGAGAGCGAGAGAGAGAGCGAGAGAGCAAAGAGAGAGAGAGAGAGAGAGAGAGAGAGAGAGAGAGAGAGAGAGAGAGAGAGAGAGAGAGAGAGAGAGAGAGACGGAGAAGGAGAGAGGAGCTGTCGCATTAAAAAAAAGAACTGTCTTGGTCTCTTTCTCATCGCGTTGTTGTTTTGTTGCTGCTATTATTATGTAATCTCTCTCTCTCTCTCTCTCTCTCTCTCTCTCTCTTCTCTCTCTCTCTCTCTCTCTCTCTCTCTCTCTCCTCCCTCTCTCTCTCTTAAAGTAAATAAGTAAATAATCACGCGTTTTAAGACTGATGGACATACTGTGTGATTAATGCTTTATTGGGTTAGTAATGTGTGTGTGAGTGGTGTGTTGGTGTGTGTGTGTGTGTGTGTGTGTGTGTGTGTATGTGTGTGTGTGGGGTGTGTGTGTGTGTGTGTGTGTGTGTGTGTGTGTTGTGTGTGTGTGTGCGTGTGTGCGCGCGCACTTATTTTCTTCTGTGCGTACGTATGACGTGCTTACGTGTGTGTGCGTGCGCACGCGCGCACGCGTGTGGTGTGTATGTGTGTGTGCGTGTGCGTGTGCGGTGTGTGTGTTTATTGAAACTGGTTTGATTGTGTTTGGGAATCTCATTCATTCACAATCATAAATAAACTTATGTAAGTGTGTTAAAGAGGAGTTGCAAATAATTATGCCGTGATTGGCGCAGTTCTCTTGAGAACAGCAAAAGTGTGTTTTCTATAAAAGTGTAAAGACTGTTTTTGGAAAAGAACATTATATTTCTACCTTACCAGATATTTATGTTATATCTTATTTATATTTAGATGTAGTAACCATAAATTGCAAATTGAATTGGAAGACACCATAATGTTCCAAGGAATTGCGTTATTTGTCGTAACTGTGAAAGGGGGTTTAAATTGGAGATGAATTTCATTGCAACATGGAATGCCCAAAAATATATAAACCCTCCGGAAAAAAATTAAACCCTAAAAAATATCTAAAACCAAAGTCTGTTTTCAACTTTTATAATTTATTTCAAAAAGGAAGACGCATTTGTTTAATATTAGTAAGTTTCTAAAAAATGGAAGATTGTTATAATGAGATCATTGCAGTTTACCAGAAATTTAGCATTTCGCAACTATGTTCACACATTGTTCTGAGTGAGTTTCGTATTTCTCTTTGTTACATTTGTATCCTCCAGGGCCCCCAACAGGGGTCAAAGGATTAAATTTGAATGGAAAAAATTGTGTGTGTGTGTGTGTGTGGTGTGTTGTGTGTGTGTGTGTGTGTGTGTGTGTGTGTGGTGGGGTGTGTGTGTGTGTGGTGTGTAGCGCGTGCGTGGTGCGTGCGTGCGTGCGCTTGCGGGTGTGTGGGGTGTGTGTTGTGTGTGTGTTGCGCGCGATTGTTTTTTTGCTGTGCATACGTAATGTACGTGTGTATGTGTGTGGTGTGTGTGTGTGTGGTGTGTGTGTTGTGTGTGTGTGTGGTGGTGTGTGTGGTGTGTGTGTGTGTGAGGTGTTTTGGGGCGCGCGCGCGTGCGAGCGCCCTTACGTTTGCTCCCTATGAGTGTGTTGTGTTGTGTGTTGGGGTGTGTGTGTGTGTGTGTGTGTGTGTGTGTGTGTGTGTTGTGTGTGTGTGTGTGTTAGGTCTTCAATTTAAAAGTCTATACACATTGTAATATAGACGAGTGTGTGTGTGTGTGTGTGTGTGTGTGTGTGTGTGTGGTGTGTGTGTGTGTGTGTGTGTGTGTATATATATATGTGTGTGTGGTGTGTTGTGTGTGTGTGTGAGTGTGTGTGTGTGTGTGTGTGTGTTTGTGTGGTGTGTGTGGAGTTGTGTGTGTGCGCGCGCGAGCGTGCGTGCGTGCTCAAGACCGCTCTGTATCTCTTAAATGGATTTTTAGATTTGGAAAGATTAACAATCCAGTACTGTCCACTGAGACCACAATGATCCGTGGCAGACAGGTGCCAGCCCATCATTGACCTCCTCACACAGGTACATAAGGTGTCCCATCATTACTCCAGCTCAGAGGACAGACGGTGTCCCTCATTGGACCTCCTGCTAGAGGACAGTAAGGCCGTCCCAACATTGACTCCTGCATAGAGGACAGAAGATTCGCCATCATTGACCTCTGCCGCACAGAAGACAGAAAGGTGTCTTTCCGTGGTGAAGTCACGTGAAATTGTTCAAGGGAAACGCTATGATCAATCCACCCAACTCAAATCGCGCAATACCACACAAACAGCTCAAATCAAACACGGAAATACGAGTACACAAAACTAAAACTTAGACTGTTCACAAAAAAACAAAGATGTTCACACCATTTTACATACATATATTAGGACGTGTATACATTTATTACTCCCAAAAGGCTGAAAATAAAATGGAAGGGACACACACACACACACACGAACACACACACACAACACACACACACACACACACACACACACACACACACACACACACACACACACACAACACAACACAAAATAATCCCAGCGAATCTCTCCACAAACATTCACGTCCCGGTCTGATTCAGGGTGGGGCCCGAAGGTAAGGTGGAGCCGAAAGCAATTCAAAGGGGTCAAGGAAGATTTTTAAAAAAAACAAGGAATGCTTGCAAAAACTAATCCTCCCTCTCAAAAACATTTTTTTAAAATAGATGATCAGATTGCCAAAGATGCAAATCAAAGACAACAGCCTGTGGATGCAACGGGATAACGGTTCAGAAGGAGAAATTTTAGAACTGGATCAATTAAACAAGAAAGGCCAAAACAAAGGGACGTCCTTGGGCAATACCCTTAGAATGGGTATATACTGGTAAGTAAAACAGCTAAGGACTGGAACAAAACATCCAACGTAATTTCACTCTCATTTAAACGCTAACCAGACGAAGGAACAGTTACATCACAGAAAGACGATAAACAGTGCAAGGTAAACTTGGCGACATAGATAAACTGGAAACCCCGCACAAAAACAAAAAACGCACCATACAGCGTCGACAACCTGAAAGCAAGTTATATGTTGAAATGCAAAAAAAAAAACATTCATATTAGGCAAACATAAACATAATAGAATTATAAAAGCACTGCAGACAAAACCTGATTTAATGCCTGTCCTTTATCTCTGCCATTAAACGTGGATGCCAAACTTTACAGACCGAACCCCAAAGCCTCAACCGGAGACAGTCCATGCACGGGTCCAGTCGAAGGAGAGCGCGTCCGCCCGTCGATACAACTCCACGTCGCAGACAATAGCGTCCTTTTCTCCTTCCAATGAGATACAGTATACACACAACGACGAGGATACGAAGTCGAGTGAAGTGGAGATGCACATCGAAACAAGGCACAACAGGTGTGGCGCCGTCCAAACACCTGTACGCAGCAGGTAAGCATGGCACCAGCGACCCACGAAAGCTGTAGGGATAAGAGAGTGGGGTCCTCCGGCGCAACACAAGATGAAGAATCAGGATACGAACCTCACTTCAAGATGGTGCCACGGCGGACTGGTGCGTCCTAGTTCCGACCCCGGGTGAGTAGTCCTCTGCGGTTCACGGAGATGGGCTTGGAGGAGAAATGGCTGAAGACTGGGAGGGAAAAAGGGGAGGGATATTGGGCGACGAAGAAGATGGAGGGCAGCGGGTCAAGCCGCGTCGCAGCAGCAGCTGCGGTACCGATTGGCGGCAACAGCAGAAACTGGAAAGGCGGCGAAAAAAACCGGCCCCAATGCAAGTCGGCGGCAGCAGGCAGCGGGACAACAAAGGTTTAAGTCAGTCTACTGAGAGGGAAAGGAGGAAAAAAACAACAAGAGAGAGGAAAGAAGAAGAAGTAGAATAAAAGTAGGCAGTGAGTCCTGAAAACACACAAAAGATGGTTCCTCCATATAACTGTGCAAAGCAAAAACCCGTAAGCAGACCATCCATTACAGAGAGTAACAAGGACAAGGCACGGAACACAACTGGCGAGGAGCCTTGCTAATTTCAGTTCTCAAATATAGAATTAAATACATCATTTCCCCGGTCTCAACATTTTAGTCGACAAACATATTTTCAATAAACGTTCACAACCGTTTATGTCAAACACCCCGGGGTTGCTCGCTTTTGAGCTATATAAAAAAAAAAAAACCTAATCATCTCCCTCGGAATACCCTCCATTTCCGGAAACAAAAGCCAGACATTAACAGCGTGCCACATAAACTTAAACTTATGGGCGCCCTAAATATTTACAAGAAATGGACACAACCAAAAATGTCCTGAACAAGCGCATTAACAAGTGACGACCACTAAACACACAAAACACTGTGGCAAGACACATGACCCGATGTGGTACAGGCACGCGACAACCACAGAACACAACAACACTACATATTTGGAGGGGAAAATGCTAACACTCACGCCCTACTGCTGTAAATGTAAAAACAAAAATGGGCCAGAAGTAAAATGAATAATTAAAAGTTGGTATAAACGAAATGGTAATAAAATGATAAACGAAAATAATACTCAAAACACAACAAAATAATTAATGAAAAATTAATAGTACAAGCTGGGAGGAAAACCAATTCCTTTAAAATATATTTGGAAAAAAATAAAAAATAAAAGAAAAAAAGATATTATCAACTACGCAAAACATACTCACTACAGCCAGACTTGGTGTACGGGACTCCCTAGGAGCAGGAATAGCAAGCCCTGCACAGGCTCGTATTCTTGAACCCTGTCAAGGGCCTAAAAGTTTAGAAAAACAGGCTTCTGCCTCTAAGTGAATACGGGGAAACACGACTGTGATACCTGACAAAGGAATACTACAAAAAGGGTAACTTGACAAGGACGACAGCACTCGTATGGACTACTACGGTTTGGTTCCACCCAAAGGTAAAACCTGATGCCGAAGCCGGGAGATATAGGAATCTCCAAAAAAAATGCACGCAGATACCCTCAAAGCGAAACGGTGGTGGACTCCCCAAAGGATAGGGATCCCTCACAAAATACAGTTACAAGAAAAGACAGCAGCAAAAGGCTTGCACGACACGATGTCCTCACTCCCACTATCTCCTCCCAACCTCGTCTGCTCCGGTTGGCTTAAAAAAAACCTGATTGGCAGGTGGAAGGAAGCTCACTCAGCCACGTTTTTACCCCCCGTGCAACCCAGAGTCCACCACGGAAAACACATGACAATGCAGGATGGAAGATGGTTGCAGATTATAAAAGGAAAAGTAAAAACTAAAGTTGTTTATAATAGACACATGACACTACTGCTTAAGGCCATCCTTGAACAAAACTAACCCCCCTACACAATTCTACCCATATAGACAAAACGGACCTTGAACATGACAGTTGGTAGAAACATGCAGAGCTGACCCCCCCCCCCCCGCCCGCCCCCCCCTAAAAAAGCATGTACTGAAATGAGGTACCAGCTACCCAACCAGTCCCATGATCAAAGTTCAATGCGAAGTAGAAAAAGAGAAAAGAAAAAAAATCCCACACAAACACGGTCCATGATACACATTTCAGCAAATCTCCGGTCAGCAAACCGAAGAACAGGAAACAGCCTACGTCTCCATCTCCAACCAACTAGAAAATCCGCCTCCACATTGTCCTTGCCAGAGATGCCTCAAAGTCAAACACAGACTCTGAAGTTTCATAGCCCATCCCATTAACCTTCTGCTCAACTGGCCTGATTCGATGAAGGTATACAAGGTGATGATCGTCTGGAGCACAAATTTTCCGCCCGTAAGGTAGGATAGAATCGACGATGACCCATAACAACAGCTAAGCACTCCTGCTCAACACTAATGAATACCGCAATACTTCTGCCCTCCGTTCAGTTTTTCTTACTGTGTACCCCACGGGGTGTGAAGCCCCCTTCCCTCGATCCTGAGTAACGCACGCCTATCCCCGTTGCAGGAGGCGTCTGTCCGCAGACAAAAAAGGAGTTCCGGGCTCGGGAGCTGTACACTGGATTGGAAGTAAGCGCCTCCTTTAACGTCTTGAACGCATCTCACACACCTTGATCCCACCGTACTTGTGCTGAAGCTTCCCTTGGTTCTGTCGGTGAGCGGAAGGGCCAATTCTGAGAAGTTGGGGAATAAATTTGGCGGTAATAACCCACGAGGCCCCAAAAACGATCTCAATTGTCTTCTTGGATTTTAGGGGGTGTCGCATCCTGACCTTTCGTAATTGTCGACTTTCAGGATTCTAGGGGCAAACAGAGGAATCTGTAATCAATCACACTAGGCGTTTCCCTCGATTGGTTCAATGACTACAGAGGGCAAATCAGATTGGCCCCACTCCGCCATTGATACTATTTTCCAGCAAAAACGCGTGATAGAGCTTGCTCTATCCCTTTGATGATGAACGAAGTCCCAATCGCTGGCTCGCTGATTCGCCCTTTATATGGTCCCTGCCAGCTAACAGAGCTTTGTTAATGCATGGACGTAAGGAGAAGGAGCACCACATCACCCGTTTCGACCCCGTTCATGCGGGCCTTCTATCAAAGATCCGTATATCCCTCTCCAGAGCTTGCCGAAAGAGAATAAGCCATTCGCAGTCTCTGCAAATCCTGTTCCACAGTCAAGCACATATGCTACCTTCTGTCTGATATTCGCACCTCCGGTGTCTCTTGGGTCCACATGTTCTTCATATAGCGGACATCGCCACCTTACTGACCGTCCTAAACAATTCAAAAGTAGAAAAACGCATGCCTCTTTGCACTTCACGGTACGCAAAGAGACACCTTGATGTAACTATCCCACTCCTTGGGTTTCTCCTTGGCAGAGTCGACTTCAAACATTTTGTTCAGTGTGGCATTAAAACGTTCGACCAGACCGTTTGCTTGGCCATGATAGGAGTCGTGGTTAAACGATGTATGTTGATAAGCGGAAGGACCTCATGCATAACCTCCGACATAAATAGTGTCCCTTGGTCCGAAAGTACTTGGTCTGAGAATTCCCAGTCCTGGGTCCACATGCTCCAAGTGCTTCGGGCGACAGTTTGAAGCTATCATGGACTTCAAGAAACAGCTTCGGGGTATCTCGTGGCATAATCCACCATTAACGAGGATTTCCGATGTCCTCGACTGAAGCCGGGTGATGGGCCCCACTAAGTTCCACACCTACATTAGAGAATGTGTTCGTACTAGTGGCACTTTTTCCCTAGAGGAACTCTATTGTTTATAGCCTTAGGGTGTTGTTGTTTTGGCACACGTCACAAGAGATGGCAATACTACTGACGCCATCATCTCCACATGCCAGGCATTAGAATTCTTGCCCGATCCTCTCGAGTGTCCTTCCTTGAGACACCCTAAATGTCCGGTTCCAAGGGCGAATCGTGTTCCCAACGAGACGTGTCGCGAGAGCGCGAGGCACACCCAACTGTCGAGCTTCTGGATCTTCCCCTCAAAAGTTCGCTGAGAACGCCGTTCCTCTAATGAACAAGTCTGCCAGTTCCCCGCCGAGTCGGTGGGGGCCTCCAAGTTCTTAACGCACCTGATTGAGGGAAGGGATCACGTTGCAGTAGAACCTTCACTTTTGTCGGGTCACACACGCCACTCACATGTCCATCTTATTTGGCTTCAATAGCGGTTTAGAGTGCTCTTGCTTCTGTTGGGCACGAGTGTTTCCATCCTAGCACAGGCGTGAAGATGTAGTCCAGTGGAGATGTCCCGAATCGTCCCATCCTCGAACTTCACCACGTTACTAAAGCAAGGGATATGCAGCTTGTCACGCCGATCGTCAGCCCAAAACCCGTGCCCTCATAAATATGGCGTCGACATACGGATCAGTGCAGTGGGCCGCTTGGACTTGAATCCCCTGCCTCAATACCCGACACCATACACACATTGTTCCCAAGTTCAGCATCAGCAGGATCCGCCTCTGTCAACAAAAATTGCTTATCGCCCAGAATCCCTAAATGCATCACGACATCATCACCCTGAACTCACGATGCAGAATGTGGGGGAACTCATGTTCTAGCCTGACAGGGGTGATGCTTCCATGTCCACAGACTCCCTGGTCAGCCTCACAAATTGAACGGAATGCTCTCATCTTGGTGCACGCAATTTCTCAAGTGCTCAGTCGATCCACACTGAAAACACCTGTCTAATAAACTTTGGGAGGACCCTGTTCTGGCCGCTGTAAGTTTCAATCACGGGAACAGTAAGTAGTTTTCTGGGGGGGTCCGTCAGAGGCTTGGACACTTTGTTGGGTCAGCGTCGTGAATGAAAAAACCGCCCTGCGTCTGCAAATTGCTTCGGCATGGTAATGCCATCTGAACGATGCCGGACGGATTTCTCCCCAAGTTTTTATTTTTATAATATTGATTCATAGATCTTGCAGACCGCTAACGTTGCCACAGCTGCTCCAGTAGGACTGCATCCTGAATGGCAATCCCGAGGCATCCACCAATAGTTCAATCAACGTCTTCTTCAATCGTTCCACAAACTGGAGGAAGGTTTCGTCTCGGCCCTAGTTCAACGTTTCAAAAACCGACGACGGTAGACTCTGGCGTCATGTGGAGCCGTATGCAAGGCAGCCTGAAGCTCCTCCATAGGGAACTGGATGAAGGAAAAGTTGAAAAACGCCTCCTTAGCCCTACCTGGAGACTCGACTTGTTCAATGTACTGACCTTTTGAACATCGGTCATGCCAAAAGGGTCCTACCAAAACCTCGAAGTGTTCCCAGGATAACACGACTAGGTCTTCCCCTGGTTTGAACAAAAGGAATGCGGATCCGGGCGCTGAAACCCAATGCCCCCTTACCCGTCCATGGGATATACTCCTCACTCAACGCTGATCCCAAGGTCATGCTCTTCAACTTCATGTCCCCTGTGCCACAGAGGACCGGTCGCTCTGTCCTGGAACGCACGCAGGAACTGTCTGGCCTCAGCCCTACTTCTATCAGTCTCTCTCTCTCTCCTGCAGCCTGGTTTTCTCTCTCCTTCTCTCTTTCCTCCTGCCTAATCCTAGCAGCCTCTTCTCGCTCCTCCCTTCTAATCTCTCACACTCGGCCTCCTCTAACTGCCTTCCACACGCTTTCAGTTTTCCTCTCTCTCAGACTCACCTACGTGCCTCTTCACGCCTTTCAGTTTCCTCTCTCTCTTCAGCACTCTCTACGTGCCTCTTCACACGCCTCTCCCTAGCTACTTCTCGGGCTTCTCTCTCTTCCCTCACTGCTATTCTCAAAACCCACTCCCACTTCTCCTTGGCCTCCCGCTCCTCTCCCTCCAATCTCCTGAAACCTTCCCCTCTCAATCGCTCCCCACCTAAGATAAACCCTCTCTCTCTCACTCCTCCTCACGAGGCCTCAGCGGTGCCCAATGTCATTAAGGAAATCCACGATCGGCGGCGAAATGGGGTTCGTTTGGTACGCGAGGTCCCAAGATATTGGGGGTAGACCCTGGCGAGCATGTGTGTTGTCGAGTAATGCATGATGTACGTCACGACTGATCAGTCGGAGTAGTTAACCTAACTGGGGGAGAGTACACGACCTGCGACAGCGTGGTTATCATCCCAGGCGGCGTCGACAAACGTGGTTATAACCGTGTCGTCCACACATCCGGCAGTGATTGAAAAGACCTCTCCCACAGAACCTTTTCCTAGACCGTCTGCGGCAGGAAAGCAGAGATAATCGAGTCACTACCCTCTCAGTATCCATGGTTTCCGCAACCCGATTGATACTCGGAAAGAATAAGTTCCGGAACAGTGGTACTAATCCTTGCACACACTTCGACGAGCAGTACAACAACAAAAGCTTGTTCACTGCGCGGTTCACAGTAGCCGCCAGCCTAATGGACCCAAACACAATTTCAGAACAATGCACGGTAGAACAAAATCACCAACCCCAAGTCAATGAAGTGAACTCAGCACAACCCAATTTCGTAAGCACTGTCGTTTCACCGGCACTAAGTAAGGTCACCCACTTGTTGCGGACGTCGCATAATGAATATATCAACACCACTCCAATAGCCCTAACTCCAAGGAACGAAACGTCAACAATAATTGAAATACAGAAACAAGTAACCAGTAACGATCCTCATCATTGGACTACTGCACCATTCCTGTTCACAAATGACAAAATAAACACTCGTGTAATCACCAAAGTCCTTCCTCCCACATTGTGTCTGAACACACACACTGTAACCCGCTCAGCAGAGCAGTAAACAACCGCCGCGCAATTGAAAAGCTTAAATACGGTAATTCACAGTCCACACCAAACTATTTCTACATTCAAAAATCACAATTATGCATGCACTCCTAACGCACCCTTTACACGATCACAAGTTTGTACACTACACAAATCCTAAACACTACAAACCGAGCCAAACAAACACGAACAACCAACTCCATCAAAAAACCTATTTATGTCCAAGACTACAAAGAGGAAGAAACTGACAACCTGTCCCCCTACGACGCGACCGATTCAACGTAGGACGGGGCCAAATCTAACGAAGGGGGAGTTTCCCCACGTTCAGCAACTCTCGATCTAGTGAGGAAAATAATAACACAGCTAAACAACTTTCACAAAAGAACAATATAATGAATAAACAGCAGAAAGGGTTCAATCCACTCTCCAAATACCCCCCCCTACACGCGAGGGTAAACCCTCCAACCTCCCACAACCTATACCGTAAGCAACAATTCCAAGCACAAACACTACGGCCAAAAACAACAGACCACACAAAAGGCAGCGTATGTGGGAACAAAAAGTCAAAAATGTCACAGCGATCCCGACGAGCCCCCATAATTTCACGTGGGTGAAAGTCACGTGTAATTGTTCAAGGGAAACTCTATGATCAATCCCAACCTCAATCGCGCTTATACCCACACAAACATAAATCCAGACACGGAAATACGAGTACAAAAAACTAAAACTTTACTGTCACAAAAAACAAAGATGTTCACATACCCTGTTTACCATACATATAATAGACGTTTATACATTTATAACTCCAAAGGGCTGAAAATAAATGGAAGGGACACACACACTACACACGAACACACCACACACTCACACACACACACACACCACCCACACACACACACCCATACACACACACACAACACACACACACACACAAATAATCGAATCTCTTCCACAAACATGCTCACGTCCCGTCGGATACTGGGTGGGGCCAAAGTTAAGAGGAGGCCGGAATGCAATCAAGGGGTCAAGGAAGATTTTTAAAAAAAACAGGAATGCTTGCCAAAATCTGATCCCTCAAAATTAAAATAGGGATGATCAGGATTGCCAAGATGCAATCAAAGACAACAGCCTGTGGGATGAGACGGGATTACGGTTCAGAAGGAGAAATTTAGTACTGGATCATTAAACAAGAAAGGCCAAAACAAGGGGAGCGTCTTGGGCAATACCCTTAGAATGGGTAGTATAACGGGGGAAGTACAACTGCTAAGGACTGTAACTAAACATCCAACGTTAATTTCACTCTCTTTTTAAACGCTAACAGACGAAGGAACAGTTCATCACAGAAAGATCGATAACAGTGCATGGTTAAACTTGGCGACATAGATAAACTGGAACCCTGCACAAAAAAAAAAACGCACCATACAGCGGCGACAACCCTGGAAAGCAAGTATATGTGGAAATGCAAAAAAAAAACCATTCATATTAGGCAAACATAACCATAATAGAATATAAAACGCTCTGCTGACAAAACTGATTTAATGCCTGTCCTTTATCTCTGCAATTAAACGTGGATGCCAGACTTACGGACCGACCCCCCAAAGCCTCAACCGTGAGACAGTCCTGCACGGGTCCGGCGAAGGGAGAGCGCGTCCGCCCGTCGGACACACTCCACTCGCAGACAGGATAGCGTCCTTTCTCCTTCCAAGGAGATACAGTTACACACAACGACGAGGATACGAAGGTTCGAGGGTGAAGGTGAGATGCACTCGAACCAGGCACACAGGTGTGGCGGCCGTCCAACACCTGTACGCAGCAGGTAGAGCAGTGGCACCAGCGACCCACGAAGCTGTAGGGATAGAGAGTGGGGTCGCCGGCGCAACACAAGATAAAGAGATCAGGATGAAGATCCTCTCTTCAAAGATGGTGCACGGCGGACTGGTGCGCCCCCCGTTCCGACCCCGGGGTGAGGAGTCCTTGCGGGTTCCCGGGAGAGGGGCGAGGAGGAAAAAGGGGCTGGAAGACTGGGAGAGGAAAAGGGGAGGATGATGTGGGCGACGAAGAAGAGGGGGCAGCGGGTCAAGCCGCGGTCGCAGCAGCAGCTGGGGAAACCGATGGTGGCAACAGCAGAAACCGGAAAGGCGGCGAAACCGGGCCCCAGATGCAAGGTCGGCGCAGCAGCAGCGGGACACAGTAAGTCAGCTGCTGGTGAGGGAAAGGAGGAAAAAAACCAACAAGAGGAAGAGGAAGAAGAAGAAGTAGAAGAAGAAGAAGAAGTCCTGGAAAACACAACAAAAGAGGGGTTTCCCATATAAACTGGTGCAAAGCAAAAACCCGTAACAGACATCCTTTACAGAAGTAACAAGGACAGGCACGGAACAAAACGGCAGAGCGCTTGCTAATTTCAGTTCTCAAATAGAATTAAATACATTTTCCCGGTCCAGACATTTTGTCTACATACATTTTTCCAATAAACGTTCACAACCGTTTATGTCAAACACCCCGGGGTTGGTCCTCTTGAGCTATATAAAAAAAAAAACTAATCATCTCCCTCGGGATAACCCTCCATTCCGGAAACAAAAGCCGGAAGCATTAAACAGCGCCACATAAACTTATGGGCGCCCTAAATATTTACAAGAATGACAACAACCAAAATGTCCTGAACAAGCGCATTAACAAGTGACGACCACTAACACACAAAACAGGTGTGGCAAGACACATGCCCCGGGAATGTGGTACAGCACGCGACAACACACAGAACAACAACACTACATATTTGTGAGGAGAAAATAGCAAACACGCCTACTGCTGTAAAGTAAAAAAAAATGGCCAGAATAATGAATAATTGAAAGTTGGTATAAAACAAATGGTAATAACAGATAAACAAAAAATAAAATCAAACACAACAAAATAAATATGAAAAGATTAAAGTAATAGCTGGGAGGAAAAAACCAATTCTTTTAAAAAATATTTGGAAATAAATAAATAATAAAAGAAAAAAGATATGAACTAACTACGCAACATACTCACCAGCCAGACTTGTGAACGGGACTCCCTGAGGGGCTGGGAAAAGCAAGCCCTGCACGGCTCGTATCTGAAACCTGGTCAGGCCTAAAAGTTTTAGAAAAACAGCTTCTGCCTCTAAGTGAATACGGGGGTTCACGACTGTGATCCCGATCACAGTAATACTAAAAAAAAGGGTAACTTGACAGGACGACAGCACTCGTACGGAGTACTACGGTTTGGTTCCACCCAAAGGAAAAACCTGATGCCGAGAGCCGGGAGATATGGATCTCCAAAAAAAATGCGACGCAGTTTCCCTCAAAGGCGAAACGGGGTGGCTCCCCGAGGGATATGGATCCCTCACAAAAATACAGTTACAAGAAAAGACTGCCACAAAAGGCTTGCAACGACACGTTGTCCTCACTCCACATCTCCCCCAACCTCGTCTGCTCCGGTTGCTTAAAAAAACCTGATTGGCAGGTGAGAGGAAGCTCACTCACCTACGTTTAAACCCCCCGTGCAACCCAGTCCACACGGAAAACCATGACAAAAGCAGGACGGAAGAAAGTGTTGCAATGTTTAAAAGTAAAGTAAAACTAAGGGTTTTTTAATAGACCAAGACACTCTGCTTAAGGCTATCCTTGAACAAAACTAACCCCCTACACAAATTCTTCCCTCTAGACAAAACGGACCTTGAACCCTGGACAGTTGGAAGAAACATGCAGTGCGTGACAGTGTCCCATCATTGACCTCCTGCACAGGGATAGGAAGGTGTCCCATCATTGACCTCCTGCATAGAGGACAGGAAGGCGTCCCATCATTGACCTCCTGCATAGAGGACAGGAAGATGTCCCATCATTGACCTCCTGCACAGAAGACAGAAGGTGTCCCATTATTGACCTCTGCACAGTGGATAGGAAGGTGTCCCATCATTGACCTCCTGCACAGAGGACAGGAAGGTGTCCCATCATTGACATCCTGCACAGAGGACAGGAAGGTGTCCCATCATTGACCTCCTGCATAGAGGACAGGAAGGTGTCCCATCATTGACCTCCGGCATAGAGGACAGGAAGGTGTCCATCATTGACCGCCTTCACAGAGGACAGGAAGATGTCCCATCATTGACCTCCTTCACAGAGGACAGGAAGGTGTCCCATCATTGAGCTCCTGCACACAGGACGGAAGGTGTCCCATCATTGACCTCCTGCACAGAGGACAGGAAGATGTCCCATCATTGACCTCCTTCACAGAGGACAGGAAGGTGTCCCATCATTGAGCTCCTGCACACAGGACAGGAAGGTGTCCCATCATTGACCTCCTGCACAGAGGACAGGAAGGTGTCGCATCATTGACCTCCTGCACAAAGGACAGGAAGATGTCCCATCATTGACCTCCTGCACACAGAACAGGAAGGGTCCCATCATTGACCTGCACCGAGGACAGGAAGATGTCCCATCATTGACCTCCTGCACAGAAGACAGGAAGGTGTCCCATCATTAACCTCCTGCACACAGAACAGGAAGGTGTCCCATCATTGACCTGCACCGAGGACAGGAAGATGTCCCATCATTGACCTCCTGCACAGAGGACAGGAAGGTGTCCCATCATTGACCTCCTGCACAGAAGACAGGAAGGTGTCCAATCATTGACCTTCTGCACACACAACAGGAAGGTGTCCCATCATTGACCTGCACCGAGGACAGGAAGATGTCTCATCATTGACCTCCTGCACAGAGTACAGGAAGGTGTCCCACCATTGACCGCCTGCACAGAGAACCGGAAGGTGTCCCATCATTGACCTCCTTCACAGAGGACAGGAAGGTGTCCCATCATTGACCTCCTGCATAGAGGACAGGAAGATGTCCCATCATTGACCTCCTGCACAGAAGACAGAAAGGTGTCCCATCATTGACCTCCTGCACAGTGGACAGGAAGGTGTCCCATCATGGATCTGCACAAAGGACAGGAAGGTGTCCCATCATTGACCTCCTGCACAAAGGACAGGAAGATGTCCCATCATTGACCTGCATAGAGGACATGAAGGTGTCCCATCATTGACCTCCTGCACAGAGGACAGGAAGGTGTCCCATCATTGACCTCCTGCACAGAGGACAGGAAGGTGTCCCATCATTGACCCCCTGCACAGAGGACGGGAAGGTGTCCATCATTGACCTCCTGCACAGAGGACAGGAAGGTGTCCCCATCATTGACCTCCTGCACAGAGGACAGGAAGGTGTCCCATCATTGACCTCCTGCACAGAGGACAGGAAGGTGTCCCATCATTGACCTCCTCCACAGAGGACAGGAAGGTGTCCCATCATTGACCTCCTGCATAGAGGACAGTAATGTGTCCCATCATTGACCTCCTGCACAGAGGACAGGGAGGTGTCCCATCATTGACCTCCTGCACAGAGGACAGGAAGGTGTCCCATCACTGAACTCCTCCACAGAGGACAGAAAGGTGTCCTGTAGGAGACTGGAATCCAGGTGAAGATTGTCCTGCAATGCCCGACCATGCTACCACCTCTGCCATCACTGCACTCCTCCATCCCTCCTCTGTACGCCCTACTCCATCACTCCTCTCCCATCACTGCACTCCTCCATCACTCCTCTGTACGCCCTACTCCATCACTCCTCTGCCATCACTGCACTCCTCCACCACTCCTCTGTACGCCCTGCTCCATCACTCCTCTGCCATCACTGCAGTCCTCCATCACTCCTCTGTACGCCCTACTCCGTCACTCCTCTGTACGCCCTACACTCCTCCATCACTCCATCACTCCTTTGTACGCCCTACTCCATCACTCCTCTGCCATCACTGCACTCCTCCACCACTCCTCTGTACGCCCTACGCTCCTCCATCACTCCTTTGTACGCCCTACACTCCTCCATCACTCCTCTGTACGCCCTACACTCCTCCATCACTCCTCTGCCATCACTGCACTCCTCCATCTCTCCTCTGCACGCCCTACACTCCTCCATCTCTTCCTCTGCACGCCCTACACTCCTCCACCACTCCTCTGCACGCCCTACACTCCTCCATCACTCCTCTGCATCACTGCACTCCTCCATCACTCCTGTGCAATCACTGCACTCCTCCATCACTCCTCTGCACGCCCTACACTCCTCCATCACTCCTCTGCCATCACTGCACTCCTCCATCACTCCTCTGCCATCACTGCACTCCTCCATCACTCCTCTGCCATCACTGCACTCCTCCATCACTCCTCTGCCATCACTGCACTCCTCCATCACTCCTGTGCAATCACTGCACCTCCATCACTCCTCTGCACGCCCTACACTCCTCCATCACTCCTCTGCCATCACTGCACTCCTCCATCACTCCTCTGCCATCACTGCACTCCTCCATCACTCCTGTGCAATCACTGCACTCCTCCATCACTCCTCTGCACGCCCTACACTCCTCCATCACTCCTCTGCCATCACTGCACTCCTCCAGCACTCCTCTGCCATCACTGCACTCCTCCATCACTCCTCTGCCATCACTGCACTCCTCCATCACTCCTCTGCCATCACTGCACTCCTCCATCACTCCTGTGCAATCACTGCACTCCTCCATCACTCCTCTGCACGCCCTACACTCCTCCATCACTCCTCTGCCATCACTGCACTCCTCCATCACTCCTCTGCCATCACTGCACTCCTCCATCACTTCTGTGCCATCACTGCACCCTCCATCACCCCTCTGCCATCACTACACTCCTCCATCTCTCCTCTGCCATCACTGCACTCCTCCATCACTCCTCTGCCATCACTGCACTCCTCCATCACTCCTCTGCCATCACTGCACTCCTCCATCACTCCTCTGCCATCACTGCACTCCTCCATCACTCCTGTGCAATCACTGCACTCCTCCATCACTCCTCTGCACGCCTACACTCCTCCATCACTCCTCTGCCATCACTGCACTCCTCCATCACTCCTCTGCCATCACTGCACTCCTCCATCACTCCTCTGCCATCACTGCACTCCTCCATCACTCCTCTGCCATCACTGCACTCCTCCATCACTCCTGTGCAATCACTGCACTCCTCCATCACTCCTCTGCACGCCCTACACTCCTCCATCACTCCTCTGCCATCACTGCACTCCTCCATCACTCCTCTGCCATCACTGCACTCCTCAATCACTTCTGTGCCATCACGGCACTCCTCCATCACCCCCTCTGCCATCACTGCACTCCTCCATCACTCCTCTGCCATCACTGCACTCCTCCATCACTCCTCTGCCATCACTGCACTCCTCCATCACTCCTGTGCACGGGGAGACGGGCGGACTGAGGGACGGAGACACGGGGAGGGGGGGGGGGGGGAGAGGAGGGGAATAGCTCAGCTGGTATCACTCCTGTGCATAGAGAGAAGGGAGACTGAGGGAAGGAGACACAGGGGCCACGATAGCTCAGCCGGTAGAACGCCGGCCTTCTGATCCTGGTGATTTAGAGCACCGCCGGTTCGAATCTCTGCCGGTCCGTTTCGGTACTCCTCAAATTCATCTTGGTTCTGATTCTATTCCCCGAACACATCTTCAAATAAGAATTTAAACCGAGGTTCCGTGTGTGAACGCAAACGTAATATTTTGTGCACGCGTAATGGCATTTCAGTTCAGGTGGAAGAGAAGAGGGCCAGAATAACAAAGACCTGAGGAGAGAGAGAGAGGGAGAGAGAGAGAGAGAGAGAGAGAGAGAGAGAGAGAGAGAGAGAGAGGGAGGGAGAGAGAGAGAGACAGACATACAGACAGACAGACAGACAGGCAGCGAGAGAGAGACAGACAGACAGACAGATAAACAGACAGACAGAGACAGGAAGACAGACAGGCAGACAGACAGACAGACAGATAGAAAGATAGACGAACAGAGAGGAGAGAGGAGAGAGAGAGAGAGAGAGAGAGAGAGAGAGAGAGAGAGAGAGAGAGAGAGAGAGAGCGAGAGAGAATGAGAGTGCTTCAGTTTTAGTTTCACTTTCATCAAGGAGCTGTCACTGCACCACATCCGCTAACTTTTGTGATCGTACTGCGCACGATTCACAGCTGATGGAGATATGAATGAATGACTAAGATGAGAGGATTTTGGACGATGGTCTCACGACTACGACTCAGCGGATGTCTGGTCAGAGCCTGAGCACCAACCTGTCAAGCGAGCAAACCTTCTCCTGGAGCTTCAAGGGCTGTCAAGGACAAGGGCTCAGAGCCTGCTGGAGGAGTGGGTCAATCAGCAGTAGGGTCCTCACCTCCAGCCGCTTGGAGGAGATCGAAGTTGACGGTAAATAATTGGTGACAGTAGTCATGGAAGGCGGTGAGAACTCTCCACTTCAAGCTTTTCTTTACAAGTGAAGGGAGACCAATTATTGTTGTTGTTGTTGTTGATTTAGTCTGTTCACACTTGGTGATATTAGACTTTACAGGGGGGGGGGGGAGGGGTTGGGGGAGGGGGAAGGTGGAGGACAGGAGGGAGGAAAAGGTAAGACATAATGTCAAGAACAGTGCAAATTTAAATATATACTACACTATCATAATTATAAAAATATGCTAATTTGAGATTGAGAGCTAATTTTTGCAACCTCAACAATTTCTGAACTGAAAGAAATAGCGTGAACCGGTTTAGATTTCGAAATTTCAATGTTTGCTTTTGAATAAAGAGCATTTACAATGGGGCAATGGAAAAGTATATGTTCACAAGATAATGGCTTAGAGCATGCGCACGCAATATTTTGCGAATATTTGGTCTTCCAAGAGTTTAAACGTATCTTGTATATTAAACTAGAAATATGTCTAGGATAGTTTCCATAACACATTTATCTTGAGACTTCTCAATTCGGAAACAGCTTTCCAATAACAAATGTATTTCATATATATCTAACTTCAAATTATTTTTTTCCAGCATTGCCATTACCCCGCGTCTGGCTAGTTTATCTGCTATTTCATTCCAATAAATACCACAGTGTGAAGGGATCCAGCAGAAGACTATGTTTATTCCTGTGGGAATAATGTAATTAATTAGATGCTTTATTTCAAAGATTACATCTTTCCTTGTTTTAACATCCCAAACTTTCAAACTATCTAACACTGCCTTAGAATCAACACAAAATAAAATGTTACAGAAAGAATGATTACTATGATTACTATCACAAATAAAGAGTAATGCCATAAGAATAGCATACAATTCTGCCGTAAAAATAGAAATCATTTTCCAAGGCTGTATGCTTTTTGAACTTTTAAACCCGGAATAACAAAACCTGAACCTGCATTTAACTGGCAAACCGTCCGTAAAATTTTTTTAAATGATCTGAATATTTTGAAAGTTTTCTCTCACTTTAGAAGTTAAAATGTTAATGTTATCATTTTTCCGGACATCAGTGTAATCTACATCAAAGATAGATTGTCTATGTTCCCGTGGAGGCACCGGGGAAACAACAGGAGCAGGTGAGAGTGAAGTAACATCAATATTGCATTTTTCAAAAGAATCTTTAGTATAATTTCGAACGGGACAAAGATAACCTAGCTGTTGAGCTCTTTGGGATATTCAACATTTGAATCCATCAACACTTGTTTTGGACTGAATTAGGTACTGAAAGACTTCTTGCGACATATTTGGCCAGAGCTAATCTACGTTGATCTGACAGTGACAGCATATTAATTTCTTTGTACACCTTCAATGTGTTTGTGTGCACTGGGACACCAAGCGCTAATTTGATAGCTTTGCTGTCTATACTTTGCAATTTTTTCAGTAGACTTTGAGGAGCTGAAAAATAAACTTCTTGTCCGTACACTAGTTTTGATCTTATTAGAGAAACAGCTAGGTGCAGGAGGGTTTTTGTATCTTGAGCCCACGGTTGAATACAAATAATTTTCAGTAAGTTTAAACGTTTCCTTGTTTTAGCTATCAAGCTTTCAATGTAAAAACGCCAGTTAAGTTTAGGGGTTAAATTCACACCCAGAAATTTTATGTTTTGTGAGTACTGCAATTCAGACCCATTCAATTCGAAGCTGGCAAATACATTGGATTGTCTCCATTATTGAAAAACATTAACTGTGTTTTTTCATCTGAGAGGATAAGTCCGTTATTTTCCATAAAGTTGTTTAATTTATCTATCTCTAACTGATATATCTTCTGTATATGATTCGTAATTCTCTTGCCAGTATGCTTTCGGATATTTGTATTTATCCACATAGCAATGTTATCAGCATATTGTACTAAACTCACACGTTTTGATAATATCTTTGGAAGATCATAACTAAGAATGTTAAACAACATGGGGATATAATAGAGCCCTGTGGAATTCCGATATCAATGCTCTGAAAAGACGAGTAACTTTCCCTATTCTTGTACATGTGGATCTCTGTGATAAAAAAAACTTTTAAAGTATTGAAACATCGTTCCATTAATTCCTATTTCTTTCAATTTGTAAAGTAGTCTAGCGTGCCAGATACTATCATACGCTTTTCTGATATCAAAAAAGGTAGGGAAATTGTACTTTTCCGTACTGCTTTTTAATTTGACTTATAAGTTTCACCAAATGATATATTGTACATCGACCTTTGCGAAATTCCGCTTGATTCACTGGATTATACTTTCTTTTTCACAAAAATATAAAAGACGTCTTTGGATAATCTTTTCTAACAACTTTCCAACATGAGAGGTTATTGCTATTGGCCTGTAGCTACCAATGTCTGACCTGGGCTTACCTTGCTTGGAACTGGGACTACAACAGATCTCTTCCAGATACTAGGGAGAGTTCCATTAAACCAACATTTTTGGTAAAATGAATGCAGTAATCGTTTCCAATGTGAAGGCAAGTGGTATAACAGTTGATAGGATATACCATCTAGGCCAACAGCCCTTGAATTTGAAGAAAAAGATTCTAACGTCTCACAAAATTCATCATATGTAATAGGAGCGTTTAAATAATGGAAATGATTTGGTGGTGGATCCTGATATATAGTTCGAGACCAATTATCCACCCGTATATGTGTGTTAAAAATGATTTGTTAAAAAAGAATTGTTCATTAAAAAAGTAACCAGAAGAAAGGGGATTAAAGATCCACCGGGTCCTTAGAGCATCAGTGTGTTACGGGTCCTTAGAGCATCGGTGTGTTTACGGGTCCTTAGAGCATCGGGGTGTGTTACGGGTCCTTAGAGCATCAGGTGTGTTACGGGTCCTTAGAGCATCGGGTGTGTTAGCAGTCAGCCCAGGTTGGTTCAGTACAGGTAAACAGACCGACGCCGTTCAATGGAAGATGTTTGTCAGGCTGGTCTGAATGTGTGTGCACGACGTGGTGGTAGCTTTCTAGGAGATAATTACTGTGTGAAAGAGACTCGAGAAGGCGTTGGGAGTCTTTGAAGTCCATTTGTTGTGAGGTGTTTGTTTGTTACGCTGATACGAAAAAAAATGTGTGTGGAAGAGAGGAATTCATTGAAAGATAAATGTGTGTGAAGCTGATGTGTGGAAGAGAGAATTCATTGTAAGATAAATGCGTGTGAAGCTGATGTGTGGAAGAGAGGATTTCATTGTAAGATAATGCGTGTGAAGCTGATGTGTGGAAGAGAGGATTCATTGTGAACGTGAACGTGTAGGTAGAGGCAACCTGGAGATGGGCCTGGCCCAGGGGAGATTCATTGTTGAAATCCTGTCTAAACTGGCGTTGGGGAGGAAAGAGGGAGAGTTAAAAAAAAGAACGGAGAGAACAACAACAATAACACGAAAGAGAGAGAGAGAGAGAGAGAGAGAGAGAGAGAGAGAGAGAGAGAGAGAGAGAGAGAGAACTTAGTCTGGGCGATTGAAGTGGAAGCAAGATCTTTAACGCTGGGGCTGGGCATCAAAGACAAACTGAAAACGAAGTCTAAAAGCCAAAGGTGGAGGAAGATGAAAAGAAGACTTCTACACGAAAGAAGAGTCCACAGAGACACCAATGGCGACCCAGTCCTGGAACCTGGTGCCAGACAACTCAAGGCGTCACTATCATTTAGTACAGGGCCATTTTGCAGTGATCTGTTAAGAACTGTGGTGTGGTGTGCAAGTGTGTGTGTGTGTGTGTGTGTGTGTGTGTGTGTGTGTGTGTGTGTGTGTGTGGTGTGTGTGTGTGTGTGTGTGTGTGTGTGTGTGTGTGTGTGGTGTGTTGTGTGTGAGAGAGGAGAGAGGTGTGGAGTGTGTGTGTGTGGTGTGTGTGGTGTGTGTGTGTGTGTGTGTGTGTGTGTGTGTGTGTGTGTGTGTGTGTGTGTGTGTGTGTGTGATGTGTGTGTGTGTGTGTGTGTGTGTGTGTGTGTGTTGTGTGTGGTGTGTGTGTGTGTGGTGTGTGTGTGTGTGTGTGTGTGTGTGTGTGTGTGTGTGTGTGGTGTGTGTGTGTGTGTGAGGCCTGCATGTGCATGCATGTGTATTCATATATGTGGTCTAGGGTATAGTGGCTTTGATCTTTTTTGTTGAGGTGATTCTTCAGATTTCTTATCACATCAGATCGGCCAAGTTATATCCAGTTCTGATCGTTGCCCTGCCCGCCAGTGTGTCTGCTCTCTCATTCCCTTTCACGCCAATGGAGGGCTGCACATTATTTCCTGTAAAGCGGGGCTTCCCATTCCACTCTCCACATTTGGAAGCAGGTTCATGGAGTCAGTCAGTATTATGGCTTTTGAGTATGGAGTCAGTCAGTATTAGGGCTTGTTGATTTTCTAATCTCGTCTATGGATGAGAGCCAGTAGAGTGCTTCTACCTCCGTTGTTAGACTTGAAGTTAAGAGAGAGGAGAGAGAGAGGAGAAAAGAGAGAGAGAGAGAGAGAGAGAGAGAAAGAGAGAGAGAGAGAGAGAGAGAGAGAGAGAGAGACAGAGAGAGAGAGAGAGAGAGAGAGAGAGAAGAGAGAGAGAGAGAGAGAGAGAGAGAGAGAGAGGGGAGAGAGAGAGAATACGACTACGAATGCGAATACAAAATACGAATACGAAATTTTATTTCATATTTAGGCCCAGGCCCCTATCTGAAGGGGATGGTCATTCGCCGACTCATAAAATCTCACACGCACACACACATAAATACATACATAACATTGAATTTAGACGCTGGTCATAAAGCATTTGCCATGAACTAAACAAAACAAAGTAAAGAATAACAAAAAAAAAATGTCATTGGTGTCTGGTCCATCAATAGTACTTTCTTATGTAAAGCAGTACACAAACGTTTCAAAGCTTTGTAAGTGAATAGTGCTATATTTGATAATACACTCTCATTTCTACATGCCATAGGTAGATTAAAACCCAGAAATGACATGGATCATTATAATACTTGGGCTGAATGTACTTATTCTCAAATCATAAAGAACAGGGCAACAAAGAATGATACGAATGGCATCTTCCTTAGAAACATGACACAAGCGGCACATAACTGTATCTGCTTTTTCACTGTATCTAAATTGGTGGCTGGCTATATCTGACACACCGAATCCAAGTTTTGTAGGAGCACTTTTAACAAAATCCATTCATAACAATTTCAACATATGGTTCCACAAGATCTGTTGCCTTAAATGCCCTATATTCAGCAAATCGGTTACTGGTGCATGTGGCTATGCCAGTCTTGACACCTACAGTCGATGATTCTTTGTTTAAAGCATTTAATAAAGGCTGCAATATTTTCGACACCTTGGTTATCCCATACAAAAGCAAACCATAAGAAAATAGGCACTTTCGAACATTTGTGGCCCAAGTCTTCTTTCCATTAATGCCAAGATCATATAAACACTTAACACGCTTTAAAAAAGGTAACTTGTAATTTTCCATTCTTGTCAGGTTTAGCCATAACTGATGCTTTAACATACGAGTTTAAATAAATGGGATATCTCCCCAGTTCCCCATATACCAAATCATCAGGATTACGACTGCCGACGTTCAAAACGCGTTTATGGCAAACAAATGTAGCTTTTAAATAACATTGCTGCTTTCGAACGCCCCTATTTCAGCCCCATATTGTAAAATTGATTGAACTTGTGAATCAGTCTTCAAACGCGTAATTATTTACTATCTCTTCAAAAGGACAAGAGAGAGAGAGAGAGAGAGAGAGAGGGGAGAGAGAGAGAGAGAGAGAGAGAGAGAGAGAGAGAGAGAAGAGAGAGAGAGAGAGAGAGAGAGAGAGAGAGAAGAGAGAGAATGCGAATATGAATACTAATACGAATATTTCAATGAGGGCGAATAGATATTTGAATTAGTCAATTCTAGGAACAGGGACAATGAAGTTTGGGTAGAGTCCTTGAGGAATTTATTGAGAATCTGTGAACTAATGTGAGGGTGCCTTCCTAGACACAATCTTGTGCATTATGACCCCTTTGTTGTATTCTAATCTCAGACTTAATGGGAGAACTTGAAACTTTTTATAGTCCGAGTCCAGAAGACTACTGCTTTTTAGGAGGACTAATTTGAGCGCTTGCTTGTGTAGTCTTGGGTTTGAGGTGTTAGCGCTGGCACAGTCCATAGAGTAGATCCATAGTCTATGTATGATTGAATATGAAACTGGAAAAGAGCTTGCGTGAATGCAGGTCGAGGAAGCGTTTGATTTTGGAGAGTTGATAAACTTTCTGTGAAACTTTTTTGCATAGTGAGGTTATGTGAGCTTGCCAACTCATATTGTTATCAATTGTTATTCCTAGCAATTTGAAGTATGTAACCTGTTCAACGGGTTCATTTTTAAGATGTACAGGAGGAAACTTAATCGTGAGATTTTGTCTTTTTTTGCCTGGTTGTGATAAGCATGGATTTAGTTTTTTGAGTGTGAAGCGACATGTGATTTAGTTCAGTCCATTTTACGAGATCATTCGCACTATCTTGTAAAATTTGTGCAAGAACAGTAACATCGAATGATTTGTATGTATTGTTGTATTATCAGCAAAGAGTTCACAGGTGGATGTGATATGAAGGTAAATCATTGATGTAAATTGTGAACATAAGGGACCCAGGATAGAGCCTTGTGGGACGCCATAGAAAGTGTTTGAAATGAAGAGAAAGTTGTATTAATTTTTACACGTTGTTGCCTATTTGAGATATGAGTGAAAAAGCGTAAGAGTTTTTTGTGGATAAGCCTTACAATTTAGTTTTCTAAGAAGAAGGTTATGGCTATCACATCAAATGCTTTTTTTGAAATCAATAAAAAGGACACCACAATATCTGTTGTTAATGCTATTTAGCCAGTCATCAACGAGGTTGATTAGGCTGAGTGGCATGAATGGTTGTGTCGGAACCCGGACTGTCTTGGATGAAGCAAGTGGTATGTATTAAGGTGGTGTAATGTGTGTTTGTTTATATGTTTTTTCCAAAGGTTGGAAATAGTGGAAATGATTGAGATTGGTCTGTAGTTTGCAGGTCTGAGCTGTCACCTGCTTTGTAGATAGGTATGACTTTCGCTTTTTCGAAACTATCGGGAAAATGATTTTTGTCGATCCATAAATTGAAGACGTATGTTAATGTAGCTGTAATTGCTGGAGCTGATAGTTTGAGATTTTGGCCGTCTAGGCCATCCACCCCGCAGTACCTGACTGTTTTAGGTGCGTTAGGTAGTGATAAACTTCAAAGACTGTTATTGGTGGAATATAAAGTTCAGACTGATGGTTTTATCTTGGCAATATGTTTCAGTTTTTGAAGGTCGTTTGATCTGGATGAATCTGTCGTGACAATTTTATGGCAGCGCAAAAGTGGGTGTTCAGCTGTTCGACAGCGATGTCTTAATTACAGTTGATTTTGAAGAAGATTGATTATTTGTAAGCTCGGTAATAGCTCTCCATACCAATTTTGGGTTCTGGTTTGACGATATTAGTTCTCAATAATATTTCGTTTTTTGTCTGCGCTTCTGTGAATTTATTGCATTTCTCAGTTTGCTAAATCCTCTTCATAGCCATTTTGTTTAAGCATATCTCTAAGGTAACCTGCCTCCTGTATCTCTTAGTGTACCATGCCGGTTTAGGATTATGTCGTACTCTAATCGTTTTAGAGGGCGTGTTTATCATATATTTCTGTAAATGTTTGATCCAAAATTCTACTGCAAGATCCAGATCATTTATGTTGAAAACTGAAGAGAGATTTGAGTAAGTAAGTCATGCAGAAAGTCTTGGTTGTTAGAGCTGTGAAGCAACGGTAGGTCATTGTCTGTGTCCCGTTTGGGAATTTTTACTCCTTTTTGGACCATGTGACACAAACTGGTTAATGATCACTACAATTAGAACAGGGACGCAGACTTCTGTTATGTCAGTTTTATCTGAAATATAAATATGTGCGATAAGTGTCTTGGAGTTTGGTGTGACTCTCGTTGGAGATTCGATGAGCTGATGCAGATTGAATAGATTGAATGCTTGCGTCCATTGGTTTTGTATTTTTAGAAGTTTAATGTTAAAATCTCCAAGTAAAATGATTTCCTTGGATTCAAACGAGACTGGCATCCATCATCGTTACAAATTTGTCGACCCAGTTTACTCTTTCAGATGGGTTCCTGTAACAGAATCCAACCAAAATGGAAGGGTTTCTTTCAGCTTAACTTCTATCCAAACACATTCTACACCGTTACTTTCTAGGTGTAGAAGTCGTTTGAAGCTAAGGTTTCGCTGATGTAGATAAGAAGACCCGTCTCTTCGCAAGTGAAGGATCTTTCCGATTAGTTATATCCTGGAATAGTTACATCATTGTCGCAAATGTTTGCAGCTAATCTGGATTCAGAGAGTCCTAAGATATGAAAAGGTTTACCATGATTTCCAAATCAGTGTTGATATATCTGATGTCTTGTTAACTGCATGGAAGAGAGAGAGAAGAGAGAGAAGGAGAGAGAGAGAGAGAGAGAGAGAGAGGAGAGAAGAGAGAGAGAGAGAGAGAGAGAGAGAGA
>JAFLJL010016329.1:0-10590 GCA_018398815.1 Conus ventricosus
CCTTAGGAAAAACACTTTACAAATCCATCAAACAATTTATAAACAATTTAACATGCATTCTTGTAACCAATTTTCCCAGTTACATCAATACACGTTTCTGTAAAGTCATGGCCTTCACATAACACTGGCCCAAGATCCAGACCAGGAGAATAATTAATTCCTTCAATCATTGATGCTATACCTGCATCAGATGTAAGGCTCGTTCCATCCTGTCATGATTCCCTGTCTTTCTCAGACATCGTCTCCCCCCTTGAATTCTCCCGTCACTGGAGATACGAGTTCCGACTCCTCTCTCTGGAGTCTTTACTTGAATTCTCCCGTCACTGGAGAGATGACGAATTCCAACTCCTCTCCCTGGAGTCTTTACTTGCTGGGGCTGAACTACCGGTGTGTTCCCCACACCATGGCCATCTTTAACCACCTCACGGGGTGAAAGGTGAAAGGGGAAGGGCGAAGGGTGAAGGGCTGAAACACGAATAAGGTTCGTGTAAGTAACCTGCTTCCCAATTTAATTATGAAATCTTTCTTTCTCTTTCTTTAAGTTTTCCCCTGTAGCTTTCCCCAACTATCTATCGCTCACCTGGTAATGACTGGTCAGCAGTGAGGACCAGCGTCCTGACAGGTTCGAGTCTCTAGGCCATCTGCTGGGCTAAAACTGATTCTTTCCTCCCTCCTCCTAGTGAGTGCATACTCAGTGTTCAAAACACATGACCAGCACCGTACCAGCCCTTGTTAAACTATCTCTCAGTGGTCACTTTCACCCAATGACCACCCGTCTTTCTTTAATGAGTCATTCTCACAATTATTTGGGGACGCCCGCTACACTAGTCAAGCCACATGAATATTCTTCCTTTTCAGTAGTGGCATGGGGAAATGATTCATATCACTAACTACATGTGATGGAGCGTCACATGCCTTGATGTGAGGCTATGTCACATGACAGTGGTACATGGTGGTAGGAGTGTCATCCAGTCCACACCAAATACTCCCAATACTTCCAATAAAGGACTCCCAAAGACAAACGACCGTTTGCTGGCAGCCAGTCAGTCCCCCCCCCCCTCCTTCACCCAAACGACTCCCGCCCCTCCCCCGTCACCCCAACGACCCCGCTCCTCCCCTCCCCTCCCTCCAACAACCCCCGCCTCCCCCTCTCCCAACCCCCGTCACCCCAACGATCCCCACCCTTCCCCCCGACACCCCCACGACCCGGCACGTGAGGTGGTCTGCGGTGCCAGTCCAGTCACGCGACTGCTGCCAAATCAGCACTGGGCGGCTAGCCGTCACGTCAGGTCACCATGGTAATGCCCCGGACGGCAGCGGGCTGGAACTGTGCAGTGATCACCGTCATTGAGTTATCACAGCACTGTCAGAAAGTTTGGCAGCCAGTGTTCGGGAAAACCCGATGGGCTGTGAGGTTTGGCGGAGACTGCGCTCAGACGATAATGGTGAGACAGCCAGACTGCAGACCCACTCTCAGCAATAATGGTGAGACAGCCAGACTGCAGACCAACTCTCAGCGTTGAGCATCAGCTGTCCATCGCTTGGTTCCAGTTCCATGCCGTTTCCATGGACACCGTCATCACAGAACACTCTGATGGTCACACTGGACACAGTGACGTAGCTGCTGGCTGAAAACGAAGCTCACACACAGTGGAACACCAACAAGGCCATCCGCTCGTGAGCACCATTGGCTCAATGGTCATATACGCGACTGTCTGTACGGAGAACACCAACAAGGCCATCCGCTCGTGAGCACCATTGGCTCGATGGTCATATACACAAGAGTCTGTACGGAGAACACCAACAAGGCCATCCGCTCGTGAGCGCCATTGGCTCAATGGTCATATAGGCCTACATGAGAGTCTATACGGAGAAACTCTAATAGATAAGTCTGACGCTGGAATGGGGGTCGGGGAGGAGGAGAGGAGGGGGGGGGGGGGGGGGAGGGGGAGCAGCTGTGTTTCTGACTGAAAAGGCAATGTTCTGGGTTGTTTGAGAAGACGTTTACATCCTGTATACAAGTGCACACATATGTGGGCTTTTTACGTATGTATGTATGTATGTATGTATGTATGTATGTATGTATGTATGTATGTATGTATGTATGTATGTCAGTTTCGCATGCTCTGAATGGTTGTCGGGTCTTAAAAGGCCTGTACACTCAGAGGCATGATAGGTGTGTGGGCATTGTCAAAAAGGAACTTCAAAAACATGTGGTGACTGAATTTGTTGAAGTGTTTCACAGCTGCATTGTTCCGGTTTACAACAACGCAAATCAATATAAACCTGACAAATCTCTCATCGATCATAGCAAATCAAAGGCTTTCATTGTCGACATTTCCAACCCCTTTGATCCATTTCTTCAGTTATGCTATGAAGAAAAGTTTTTGAAATACATGCCTCTTTGTTTTTCATTGAGTGAGGCAGGGTTTGATACAAAAGTTATCATTATCGTTACTGGGTCATTAGGAATTGTCCACAAAAATGTGGTTCCAGGCCTTTGCCTGCTCGGTTTGTCCAAATATAGGAGCAAAAAACTGGCAAAATACTTGAGTATGTCAGTAATGATTGGGTCAAGGCGTGTTTGGGTGAGACGACAGTTCCTCAGGAACAGGCAAGAGCCCTGAATCCATGCAAAGAAAAGAAGAGAGAAAAATGGACTCGCTGATAATGAAACGCGAGATGAATAGAGAAGAATAAGGGGAGAGAGAGA
Organism: Conus ventricosus; assembly: GCA_018398815.1. NCBI lineage: Eukaryota > Metazoa > Mollusca > Gastropoda > Neogastropoda > Conidae > Conus > Conus ventricosus. The sequence goes on from JAFLJL010016329.1 coordinate 2,714, forward strand.
GAGAGAGAGAGAGAGAGGAGAGAGAGAGAGAGAGAGAGAGAGAGAGAGAGAGAGAGAGAGAGGAGGGAGAGAGAGAGAGAGAGAGAGAGAGAGAGAGAGAGAGAGAGAGAGAGAGAGAGAGAGAGAGAGAGAAAGGGAGGGGGGGGGGCATGCATCAGAAAAATGTCACTCTTTTAAAACATACTTTCTGGACCACGACTGTGTCTGTTGGTGTTTTGAACATTTATGGACAAGTTGCATAATTGTAGTTATCACAAAGTTTGCAATAAAATGATTGATATGTGTGTGTATGTATGTATGTATGCATGTGTGTATATGTTTATATGCATGTAGATATATGACCTTGTGCGCGCGCACGTGTGTGTGTGTATGTGTGTGTGTGTGTGTGTGTGTGTGTGTGTGTGTGTGTGTGTGTGTGTGTGGTGTGTGTGTGTTGTGTGTGTGTGTGTGTGTGTGTGTGTGTGTGTGTGTGTGTGCGCGCGCGCGTGCGTACGTGCGTGGGTGCGTGCGTGAGTGCGTGCGTGCGTGCGTGCGTGCGTGCGTGTGTGTGTGTGTGTGTGTGTGTGTGTGTGTGTGGTGTGAGAGAGAGAGAGAGAGAGAGAGAGAGAGAGAGAGAGAGAGAGAGAGAGACAGAGACAGAGACAGAGACAGAGACATCAAAATGTTACATTAAAATGTCTTACATTTCTGGTAATTCTAAACGTGGGGTCTCAACACTCGGCATTTCTATGTAGGGGAAGACTCTATGTAGGGGAAGACTCTATGTAGGGGAAGACTCTATGTAGGGGAAGACTCGCTTTTTTTCCCCTTCCTTCCATCTCCTCCTCCCTGTTCCCTTTCCACTTAGCCCCCTCCCACTCCCCCCACAGCTTTATTTTTCTGTCCTATTCGAGACACTTAGTTATAGGGCCGAACAAACAAGCCTTACACATTTCTGACCCAACATTTTTGTTGTTGTAGTCCAAGCAGAGGCATGTATCAAACTTGTGTACTAGTTAACTAGGGAAAATTAAGTTCCCAGAAAGTGATGACGTCATTCTTTCACAATTGTGTGTGTGTGTTGTCATTGTTTGAATATCGCCTGACCTCTTGTGTACAAGCTTTCATGCCGTATCTACATTATCTACAAGAAAATAAACCTAGTCGAGTTTGGTATTAAAAGAATTGTCGGGAATTCGCCTATTCAGTCATCTCAAGAGCACAGTTATATTACATTTTTCATGACAACCACTGATTATCAAACTAAGAGCCCCATTTGTAATGGCCGCTCATCAATGCCGAACACATTGCTGCCAGACCGGCTGTACACAGATGACATTCAGTTGGTCGAGTACAGCACGGTTAGCTGGCTGGTGGGGAGCAGCCTGCAGAAAACACCCCTTTCCTTGACCTGCATTCACGGCTTGGCCTCTGCAGCTGTGGGAGAACTGTAAACTCCCCTGCCTCTCAGAACTAAGTGGCTTGCTCTGAACAGCCGTGGCCCCCCCCCCCCCCCCCCCCAAGCTCCCTGCTCTTCTTACCCGTTCTTCTTTCCTCTTCCTGATTCCATAGAAAACCTCGTCAAATACAGTCAGGTCAGATTAAGTCAGATTTAGTCAGGCCAGATGAAGTCAGATTTAGTCCGGTCAGATGAAGTCAGATTTAGTCAGGTCAGATGAAGTCAGTTTTGGTCAGGTCAGATGAAGTGAGATTTAGTCAGGCCAGATGAAATCAGATTTTAGTCAGGTCAGATGACGTCAGATTTAATCAGGTCAGATGAAGTCAGATTTAGTCCGGTCAGATGAAGTCAGATTTAGTCCGGTCAGATGAAGTCAGATTTAGTCAGGTCGGATGAAGTCAGGTTTAGTCAGGTCAGATGAAGTCAGATTTAGTCAGGCCAGATGAAATCAGATTTAGTCAGGTCAGATGACGTCAGATTTAGTCAGGTCAGATGAAGTCAGATTTAGTAAGGTCGGATGAAGTCAGATTTAGTCAGGCCAGATGAATTCAGATTTAGTCAGGTCAGATGAAGTCAGATTTAGTCCGGTCAGATGAAGTCAGATTTAGTCGGGTCGGATGAAGTCAGATTTAGTCCGGTCAGATGAAGTCAGATGTAGTCAGGTCAGATGAAGTCAGATTTTGCTTAAAAAGGAGAGAGTTACTGTGACACCAAATGAAGTAAAAATGATAGTGAAAATTATCAGATTAATAATGATAATGGTAATCATCATCATCATCATCATTATTGTTATCATTATTACCATCGTCATTACTATTATTATTATTGTTATCATTATTATTATCATTACTATTATTTTATCATTATTGTTATTTCTATTATCACCATCACCATCACCATCATTATCATCACAATCATCATCGTTATTATCATTATTATTATCATTATTATCAACATCATCACCATCATCATCATTATTATCATCAGTTTTACTACCACTTTTCTTCTTATTATTATCATTATCATTATTGTTATTGTTATTATTGTTATTATTATCATTATCACCATCATCATCATCAGCAGCAGCAGCAGCAGCAGCAACAGCAGCAGCAGCAACAACAACAACATCAGCATCACCACTGCTACTTGAACCATTTTATTTAACTCTCCTTTAACCCCTTCTCTTTCTCTTCTTCTGTCAGTATCGTCACTATCATTACTATAATCAATATAATCATTATTGTTAGCGTTATCATCATGTGATTATGATGATGATGATGATGATGATGATGATGAGATGATGATGATGATGATGATGATGATGATGATGATGATGATGATGATGATGATGATGATTGTTGTTGTTGTCGTTGTTGTTTCCATAGCCAACCTCCAGTAGATGCCCGACTAGATTGGTATAATCATTGAAACAGCAGGTTTATGTTATGTAAATGTCGGTGGTCGTTAAAAGTTCACATGTTTGTTAGATAAAATGGAACATTTCCATGGAGTATCCTATGGATAAGGAGTCCTTTATTCATAGAAGTTTGGTTTTCAGTGGGCAGCTGTCTACGTGCTTGTAGTCCAAGTCTACCAGAAGATGGCTTAACTATGTTGCTTTGATAGCTGCTAACCAATGGATGAAGTCAATTATTGCCAGCTGAGTCCCAAGTGGCAAGGCACAGTCAGTAATAGGCTGAAGCTAAGAGTGGAAAATAAGATTTTTGCATACAAATGTAAGAAGTTCTCTATCATTGTAGTCGATATAGCTTCTTGCAACATTTCTAGATAAAAGTTTTGAGTGTTTTGACTAGACAGATTATATCATCTGGTGCTATCCTAAGATTTTGTGACTGGATACTTTTTGGATGTTGTTCCCATTAGAAATGCAGCATACTGGTAGATCAGCTCACGTTTTTGACGTTTCTTTCTTGTAGTTAGCATCATGAATGTAGTCTTTGAGGATGGAAAGCCACGTGATTAAATTGGCATTCTCCTGGTAATTCTCCTTGCCTCCCCCCTTCGTTCCTTCCTGCCTTCTTCCTACCCGCATCATCGTCGCCCTTCTTTTTTCCCCATCCGCCCCCCCTTTCCCCAACCCAAAGGCCTGTTCTCCCTCCCACCATTCTTTTCTCCCAGAGCAGAATCTCATTGTAACAGGCAGCACGTGCCAATTCACCCCCTGATCACAGGACGCCGATTTCTTCTCCTCTACAACGTGATGTGTGTCCAATCTTGACATCCCTCTTTTCTACTTCCAGTAGTCGCCTGCTTGCAACCTCCTTTTCAAAAACTCGTGTTTTAGCGTCTTTTACTCTGTAGTCTTGTTGTTGAGTTTCTGTTCTATTCGCCTCCATTGATTTCCAGTCTTATTTCTAGCCTGTCATTTGCTGCTTCATTGTTTTGCATGGGGCATGTTTGTGCCTGTTCATCTGATAGTGGTTTTGTCTATGATGTTGAGTTTACACCATCACCTCATACAAGGGTGATTGATCTATGCTGAATCATTGTATTTTACCTCTCTCCCCCTCCTCTGTCCTTTGTCCCTCTGCCTGTCTGTTTGTCTGTCTGTCTGTCTGTCTGTCTCTCTCTCTCTCTCACCCCTCTCTCTCTCTCTTTCCTCGCTCTCTCTCTCTTTATTTCCTTTGTTCGAAAATTCTTTCTGGGCGTTATTCTTTACTTCCGTCTCTTTTCACTGATCATGTAGGGCATGTGTGTGTGTGTGTGTGTGGTGTGTGTGTTGTGTGTGTGTGTGTGTGGTGTGTGGGTGGTTGGGTGTGTGGTGTGGTGTGTGTGTGTTTGTGTGGGGTGTGTGTTTGTGTGTGTGTATGCGTGTGTGCGTGTGTGTGTGTGTGGTGGTGTGTGTTGGTGTGTGTGGTGTGTGTGTTGGGTGTGTGTGTGTGTGTGTGGTGTGTGTGTGGTGTGTGTTGTGGTGTGTGTGTGTGTGTGTGTGTGTGTGCTGTATTTAAAGATGGCAATGTTTGATACATAAGTGCATGCTTAACGTCATTATCATTATTATTATTATTACTATTGATATTATTATCATTGTCATTAATATTATCATTGTTATTATTTTCATTATTATCATTATCGTTGTTATCAATATTATTATAATCATAATGATAATGATAATTATTATCATTGTTACTTTTACTATGGGTGTTGTTGTCGTCGTTATGATCATCATCATCGTCGTTGTTGTAAGCATAATCATAAACACCATTTGTTTTTGTTTCTTTTTTGCTTTTTATTGTTGTTTTTGTTTTATAGTTTAGTTGAAGCCTCAGTGTGGCAAAATGGATTTTAAAGTAAACGTGATGTGAGAGAACGACAGCGGGGGTGTTTTCTCTTCATTTTATAAAAACATATATACGTTACGTACGTCTGTACGTGAACAGAAAGAGAGAGAGAGAGAGAGAGAGAGAGAGAGAGAGAGAAAAGAGAGAGAGAGAGAGAGAGAGAGAGAGAGAGAGAGAGAGAGAGGCAATATTGAAGGGCTATCGATTGAAGCGGAAGGGGGACAGACAGCCTGTAGTGAACAGGGAGGGGGGGACTGCAGTGGGGGGGGGGGGGGGGGAGAAGGAGGAGGTCCCTCCCCACACGCCACACTTCACACACACTCACCTCACCCTCCCCTCACATGACCAGGAACAGTTGGTCTCTCCTCCCAGCTCCTACAGACAGAGATGAATGAGGCTGGCCCTATCATAACAACGACCCCAAAACCCACGATAAAAAGGACGCTGCTCTTTTCACGTCAGGGAGAAGGGAATACCCACCCTTCTTTTCAACCCCCTCTAACCCCTACCCTACCCTTCCCTACCCCTCTCCATCTCCGGGAGTGAAGAATGAAATTGTCATGGGTCAAAGTGTTTCCCAGCCCAGAAAACTGCCTGCAGACGCTTTCGTTTCTGCTAGACAATCATTCAGAATGCTCGGTGTATATTCTAGAGCCTTGCTGAAGAAGCGAGGTGTTGTTAAAAGTAGGTCTTAAAACAAAATTTGATATCAAAATTGTGGAAAACTGTGAACTTACATTGGACAAGAAGAACAAAGAAGTAAAACCATATACAGGTTCTCTGCAAGGAGGCCGTACACACACACACAACACACACACACACACACACACACACACACACACACACACACACACACACACACACAACACACACACACACACACACACACACACACACACACACACACACACACACAACACACACACACACACACACACACACACACACACACACACACACAAAGAAGTAAATCTTTACAACTGGACCCCCCCCCCATACACACACACACACACACACTCTCTCTCTCTCTCTCTAACACACAACACACACACACACACACACACACACACACACACACACACACACACACACACACACACACACACACACACACACACACACACACACACACACACAGAGAGAGAGAGAGAGAGAGAACGAACGAACGAACGAACGAACGAACGAACGAACGAACGAAATTTTGTTTATTCAGGGATATGAGATAAGCATACAAGAGTACTTTTTTTACACTCAGCCCTGAGGCTAAACAAAAATTCACAACAATAGATAGATAGATAGATAGATAGATAGATAGATAGATAGATAGATAATAGATAGATAGAATGTATGTAATGTATGAAAAACAGAGCTCAACTGACAGCTAGGTATCTCTGGACACAAACACCAGTGGTATAATGGTATACACCAGTGGTATAATGGTATACACCAGTGGTTTTATGGTATACACCAGTGATATAATGGTATACACCAGTGGTATAATGGTATACATACGCCTGTTGAACACCAGTGGTATAATTGTATACACCAGTGGTATAATGGTATACAGACGCCTGTTGAACACCAGTGGTGTAATGGTATACAGACGCCTGTTGAACACCAGTGGTATAATGGTATACAGACGCCTGTTGAACACCAGTGGTATAAATGGTATACAGACGCCTGTTGAACACCAGTGGTGTAATGGTATACAGACGCCTGTTGAACACCAGTGGTGTAATGGTTAACTGACGCCTGTTGAACACCAGTGGTGTAATGGTATACAGACGCCTGTTGAACACACAGTGGTATAATGGTATACAGACGCCTGTTGAACACCAGTGGTATAATGGTATACAGACGCCTGTTGAACACCAGTGGTGTAATGGTATACAGACGCCTGTTGAACACCATGGTGTAATGGTATACAGACGCCTGTTGAACACCAGTGGTGTAATGGTATACAGACGCCTGTTGAACACCAGTGGTATAATGGTATAACAGACGCCTGTTGAACACCAGTTGTATAATGGTATACAGACGCCTGTTGAACACCAGTTGTATAATGGTATACAGACGCCTGTTGAATCGTTCAGAAAGTGTGTCTGTACACATAAGGTGAACACAGATACTGCATTAAGACAAAAAGTCACCTACACGAAAAAAACAAAAACAAAAACAAAAAACATCCAGCCAACACGTCCTAAACAGCCACTCAACAAAGGTCAAAGTGCACACTGAGCTCACATCCAGGAGTCTGTGAACCAAACACCAATAAAAAACAACAACAGAAAACACAGATAAAATCAATCGTCTACTGATTTGACTATACCCTCTATCACTATATCCTCTTTACCACCCCATCTTCTATCTGCCAAACAACAAAACACTGAGCCAGACACAACAAAACAGCCAAACAACAAAACACTGAGGCAGAAACAACAAAACAGCCAAACAACAAAACACTGAGGCAGACACAACAAAACAGCCAAACAACAAAACACTGAGGCAGAAACAACAAAACAGCCAAACAACAAAACACTGAGGCAGACACAACAAAACAGCCAAACAACAAAACACTGAGGCAGAAACAACAAAACAGCCAAACAACAAAACACTGAGGCAGAAACAACAAAACAGCCAAACAACAAACACTGAGGCAGACACAACAAAACAGCCAAACAACAAACACTGAGGCAGACACAACAAAACAGCCAAACAACAAAACACTGAGGCAGACACAACAAAACAGCCAAACAACAAACACTGAGGCAGACACAACAAAACAGCCAAACAACAAAACACTGAGGCAGACATGCGAATTAAAAGCACAGCACAAAGTGTCCATGCCAATGGATATAATACAGCACCAACAACGAAATAACAATATATACAGCACCCAACGACGAAATAACAGATATAATCAGCACCCAACAACGAAAACAGATATAATACAGTACCCAAAAACGAAATAACAAATAAGACAGCACCAACAACGAAATAACAGATGTAATACAGCACCCAACAACGAAATAACAGATAAATACATACCCAACAACGAAATAACAGATATAATACATCCCAACAACGAAATACAGATAAAACAGCACCCAACGACGAAATAACAGATTAACAGCACC